>JAKELG010000067.1:0-230368 GCA_021527035.1 Lactarius vividus
TATGTGCTTGTTCCGTAGATCGGGTGGCTATGCCTATGTCGTCCATGTATACCCTGATGATCGTGCCTTTGGTCTCGTGGTATGCGATGAGGTCTTTGCAGATTTCGTTCATCATGGTTTGAAACGTTGCCGGTGAGTTGGTTAGCCCGAAGAACATTACCGTTGGTTCGAAAAGTCCGTATTTCGTTTTGAACGCTGCCTTTTCCTGGTCGCCCTCTTTGATCCTTATATTGTTATATCCCCAGCGAATGTCCAATTTGGTAAATATGAACGCTCCGCTTAGGTCTGCGATGAGTTCCGGGATAAGTGGGAGTGGGTATTGGTTGCATATCGTCCAGTTGTTGATGTTCCGGTAGTCCTGTACGGGGCGTAGCTTTCCGTCCTTCTTTTTGATGAAAAAGAATGATGATGCGTACGGGGATTTAGAGGGTCTAATGTACCCCTTGGCCAGTTGTTCGTCTATCCATTCCTTTAGTGCCTTGTCCTCGGTTTGGCTCATCGGGTAGATCTTGCAGTCGATCGTGTCCGGTACGTTTGGTTTGAAGTCGATTGCGTGATCCCAGGGTTTCGACAGCGGGAAGCGATTGGATTCTTCCTCGCTAAAGATCTTGACGTGCCGTTGATATTCTTCTGGGACTGCTTTCTTTTCCGTGTATTGCTTGGCTTCTATGGCCATTTCGGTCGACATTGTTGCGCGTAGACGAGTATTTTCGAGGTCGCACTCCCGTCACAGTTGCTCTTCGATTTTCTGCTTGTTAGGGAGTAGTAGCTTTTCGAGTACGAGTCGTGCTATAACCGGATCTATTCGTGGTTTTGTGGGGTTGACGGTGCGGAGGACAACTGGATACTCAGCTTCGTTAAGCGTAGCCGTTGCCCATTGGATATTGGGTTGGAAGGTCGCCAGCCATGGGTATCCCAAGATTATGTCTTCTCCTCCTACGTCTGTCACCAGGAATCGCATTTCCTTGATGACTCCTTTGGTTTGTACTTCTAGATCCACGCAGTGAGTTATCTTGCCTCCTTTGTTGTGCGTGCCGTCAATGTTCCAGATCTTTCGATGACGGTCTAACTCTTTGAGGCCTAGCCTCATCCTCTTGACAAAGTCCGGATGTATGAAGTTGTTAGTGGCTCCGGAGTCCACTAGTGCTCGTTTGTCGGCCATGGCGTAACTTGCGTGCAATGAAACTGGAACATGCATAGATTGATAGCACGTTATGAACACAGAATTACACCGTAATGCCCTTACCCAGGCCGTCGGGTTCAGGCGCTTTGAAAATCCTCTCGCCCCAATAGATCCTGAACTACCAAGTCCCTGGCTTCATCGTCTAAGTTTCGGACTCCGTTTATCCAGCTGGTCGCCCGTTCTTGCAGCATATCAGTGGTGGCGCGGGCGCCGCGGCTGCTGCCACTGTCATCCTCGAATTGGATCAAAGGTTCATCTTGGACGCTTTGGACTTCTTCGATGAACGCCCCTCTTCCCTGGCGGGGTTGCCAGTTCGTATTGGGTCTTGGCTTACGCGGTTGACGACAGTCGCGTTGAAAGTGGCCTAGTTTGCCGCAGTTGAAACACTTGACGTTGTTTACGTCTATGATCCCCTTATTGGGTCGTCCCCCCTGTGGGGTGTACGGGGGTCGAGTGTAGTCGATTTCTTCGGAGCCGGCGAGGCGGGCTCTAACCCTTCCCGGGGTGGTGTCCATTGCGTCGGGGTGGTTTCTAAACGATTGCCATCCTTGGCGTGGCTGTTGGGGGCGGTTTGGAGCGTTGAACGTTCTCAAGGAAGTATTGCCCGGCTTACCGGGTCCCGGGGGTTTACGTCCCCCCAAACGCGTTTGCAAATGCATCCACTTGCGCTGTTGCTTGAGCGCGGCGGTCTTCCATTGAGCGTACGTGTTTGGGTTGTGGAAATTGTACGCGTTCTTGTAGAGTTCTACTGGGAGTCCCCCGGTAAACTTGTCGAGGACTAACGAGTCGTCGAAGCGGTATCCTGCTTCTCTGACCGCCTTCTCGAACTTGGCGACGTAGGAGTCGATATCTTGTCCTTCCATTCGGAAGCCTTTCTGCAATTCTTGTTGCGCCCTTTCCTTCTCGAGTGTGTCCGCAAATGTGTTGCAGAAACCGAGTTCGATGGCCTCCCAAATCCACTTGTCGTAGGGTCCATGCTTAGCCTTGTATGCTTTGACCCATTTGGTGGTGGACAGGACCCATTCGTTAACGTGGTCCCCTTGGATGTAGGTGAGGAAAATCAGTGCTTTACGATAGGGGAGAGTGAACGCAGGGTTGTCATAGTTGGTTTCCACGAACAGCTCCCATTGGGTGAGGAACTGTTGAACTTTGGTGCGGTCTCCGGTAAACACGAGGGGTTCTCTGCCCATGAACTTCTCGGGCTTAGTTCCACTTGACACATTTGGTCCGGAGAAGAGTGGTCCTCCAGGATCTCCTCCTCCGTCATCTCCTCCCCCTCCTCCGGATCCTCCGGGTGGGGGTCCTCCGCCACGACTAATGCGTGCGGGTTCCTGGAATGTGGTTGGTTGTTCGGTGATTGTGGTGGTCATGTCTGTAGGGATGGACTCAGCTAGTAATCCCAACTGCGCTTCTTCCTCTTCGGCCTGTGCCTCGAGAATGCGGATTTCTTCGGGGTTACTTCCTAGTGATGGGGAAGGTGCGGGTGTCTTAGGCGTAGGGGAGCGGACCGGTTCTTCTTCTTGTCCGTCGATAGGTCCCCACTGATCTCTGGTAGTTGTTTCGCTTTGTCTAATGTCGAGGTGAAGGCCTGATCCTGCGGGTCTGACAACTTGTAATTTGCCGTGGAGTTCGTCCCACCGGATTTCTGTCCAACAAGTGTGGTCGAAGTTGAATTCTACCGGGATGAGTCCGGTTTTGCCGTCCTTGTAAGTGTAAAGAACTACGTAGCCTGGGTCTCCTTGTTCTGTCTGCCAAAATGCTCCTTTGAGGTATTGTTTAGGGACGTTGCGTTCCCCTCTTCTGTCGATGTGATACAGTCGGAATGGGATCCAAAGATCTCGGGTTGTTACTGCGGAAGCCACGTTGAAGGATCTTGGTCTTAATGTAACGTCTACCACGGACGTTGGTCTGACTTAGACGCTGTTGTGACGTGGGTTCCCTCGGGGATGAAACCTGTGGTTGTCCGAGTGCTCGGGGAAGACTGCGGGATGAGGCCAATACGTGCCTGTGGAATCTCTGTAGGTGTATAACGTCTCTTGAATGGGGACGTTCGGTGGTGGACAAGGGACTTTGCGGATATACTCCCACTTGAGGTTGTCGACAATGTAATAACAGTGAGTAGGCCGAGCGGTGCGGGAATTGAGATATTCGAAGACGAGGTGACACGTGGTACCGGGCGGGTAAGTTACAGTCGGCTGATCTACCATTCACAAAGGAAGATGGAGATGAGGTCACGGGGATCCCTTCTTGGTCACAGAGGGATATGCCGGAGCTAGCTCACTTGAGGACACTGCGAGTCCTCAGCACAGAAGACGAGTAGAGGATGTGGTATTGGAAGAAGACCAAGATGGGGATCCTGGTCTGTCGTACTACGAACTTAAATACAAGTAAGGGAGCTAATTCCAGCTCCGCTCGAACTCGTAAGTAGCCAATAGCGTAAGTAGCGTACTCTAATAATAGAATGCGCAGTCGTCATCGTAATCCGAAACACGTACAACAATAGAACTCATCAGTCAGCCGTAACACGAGGCAACAAGATCCAAAGTCCATGACATATTACTCCTGACATACCAAGTCATCACGAATATGTCAGAGTCCACAACCGGGCCGGGCAGTCCGAGAACGAAACGTAACAGGGAAGGTGCGGGTGTCTTGTGTAACGTCTACCACGGACGTTGGTCTGACTTAGACGCTGTTGTAACGTGGGTTCCCTCGGGGGTGAAACCTGTGGTTGTCCGAGTGCTCGGGAAAGACTGCGGGGTGAGGCCAATACGTGCCTGTAGAGTCCCTGTAGGTGTACAACGTCTCTTGAATAGGAACGTTCGGAGGTGGGCAAGGGACTTTGCGTATATACTCCCACTCGAGGTTGTCAACGATGTAATAGCAGTGAGTAGGTCGAGCGGTACGGGAGTTGAGATATTCGAAGACGAGGTGACACGTGGTACCAGGCGGGTAAATCACGGTCGGCTGATCTACCATTCACGAAGGAAGATGGAGATAAGGTCACGGGGATCCCTTCTTGGTCACAGAGGGATATGCCGGAGCTAGCTCACTTAGGGACACTGCAAGTCCCTAGTACAGAAGACGAGTAGAGGATGTGGTATTGGAAGAAGACCAAGATGGGGATCCTGGTCTGTCGTACTACAAACTTAAATACAAGTAAGGGAGCTAGTTCCAGCTCCGCTCGAACTCGTAAGTAGCCAATAGTGTAAGTAGCGTACTCTAATAATAGAATGCGCAGTCGTCATCGTAATCCGAAACACGTACAACAATAGAACATCAGTCAGTAAGCCTAATCACGATCACATACAACAATAGCGAGCATCAGTCATCCAAACACGAGGTAACATGATCCGAAGTCCATGACACATTACTCCTGACATACCGAGTCATCGCGAATACGTCAGAGTTCACAACCGGGCCGGGCAGTCCGAGGTGAAACGTAACATCTTGGGTGTGGGTGATCTAACGGGTTCTTCTTCCTGTCCGTCAAGTGGACCCCACTGATCTCTTGTAGTTACTTCGCTTTGTAGGATGTCGAGGTGGAGGCTTGAGCCTGCGGGTCGGACAACTTGTAGTTTGTAGTGGAGCGCGTCCCACTTGAGTTCCGTCCAACAGGTGTGGTCGAAGTTGAATTCTACAGGGATAAGTCCTGTAGTACCGTCTTTGTAAGTATAGGAGACGACGTAGCCTGGGTCTCCTTGTTCAGTCTGCCAAAATGCTCCTTTGAGATATTGCTTGGGGACGTTGTGTTCCCCTCTTCTGTCGATGTGATATGGTCAGAATGGGATCCAAAGATCTCGAGTTGTTACTGCTGTGGAAGCCACGTTGAAGGATCTTGGTCTTAATGTAACGTCTACCACGGATGTTGGCCTGACTTAGGCGTCGGTATAACGTGGGTTCCCTTCTGGTCGAAAGCGGTGGTTATCGGGGGAGTCGGGGAATACCGCAGGGTGACGCTGATAGGCTCCAAGATGGTCACGGTAAGTATACAGGGGGAGGTCGAGCGGGACATTCGGGGGGATTGCGGGGACTTTACGGATGTATCTCCAACTCAGATGGTTGACAATGTAGTAACACTTGTAGGGTCTTGCTGTATGAGAGTTGAGATATTCAAAGACTAAGTGACACGTGGTATCGGGCAGGTAAGAGACGGTCGGCGTATCCACCATTCACAAAGGAACTGGGGATTAGAGGTCACGGGGATCCCTTCTTGGTCTAAGGGATATACTGGAGCTAGTTCACTTAAGAGTCGATGGGACCCTTAGCACAGTAGACAAGTCAAGAGGTGGTATTTGAAGAAGACCAAGATGGGGATCCTGGTCCGTACTGCTACGAGCTTAAATACACGTAAGGGAGCCAGTTCTAGCTCCGCTCAAACTCGTATGTAGCCAATAGCGTAAGTAGCGTAGATCCTAGGACAAGGATCCTAGGAATCAGTCATCCACAACATAATACTGATATCGTACAACAATAGAACTCGGAAGTAAGCGCATAAGACACATCACGTACCACAATAGGAAGCATCAGTCAGCCAAAACACGAGGCAACAAGATCCGAAGTCCATGACACATTACTGCTGACATACCAAGTCATCGCAAGTACGTCAGAGTCCACGACTGGGCCGGGCAGTCCGAGAACGAAACGTAACATTAGCACCGGACAACGTCATTGCCTGTCACGTGACCCTGGCACGTGACCTGGCCTAGACTGCACCAGAAGAGTCCAGATGAGCCTGTGCCTGGATTAGAATGTGTGTTATCGATTGTGCCTGGTTTGTGATCCGTTACTGTATTTGTCTTGATTCTCCCGTGCCTTGTCCCTGTGGCTTGATGTGCCCATGGACTGTATGTTTCAGCCACCATCAGTGGCGTTGGACATGTGTTCTCCGCAGTTCCGCAGTTTCTGCAGCATTCCTAGGACCGTTGTATTAGGGTTCCAGCTGAGTTCCAATAGCTCCCCTCACGAGTATAAGTAGTACGTAGAAGCAACCTTAGATGGTAGCTTTGACCTCTTGTATCTTCCGTACAACCTAGTCCGAGTAATTCCCCAGTCCCCTTTGCTCTCAATCCACCTCCTCTTCTCTTTGCCCTACATGCCCTCGGAGTTAGTCCAGCATCACAGCGGCGTCCGTACCCTACGCAGACCTCGGAGTTAGTCCCTCTGCTACAGCGGTGCCCTCCCCCTTCTCCCCCTCTCGTCATGTGATCGATTGATTGAGCGTGCAAGCTCAGCATATACGAGCGAAGTCATTCTTTTCTTTTATCTTTTTGTTGCTATCCGAGTTCTCCAGATCGTCCGTTTCGGACTTATTATCGACGAGTACGAACAACAGCAAGCGCTAGCTCAAGCGACAGAACAAGAGTGGGTCAACAAGGTCGTTAGGAACCCCTGAAGACCAGTCGAGTGCGATCTCCTGAAGTGCGCCCTATGGAGCGTAACATCACTCTACAGCACCCTCTCATATGTGCTATCATTCAAGAAGCTATTGAGAATGTTCGGGCAGCAATGCTGTTCAACGACGCATTCCCCAACTTGGCTCGTGCTTTCAACTTTATTCGTGATGGCCTTATCACAGCTGCCTATTCATATGGCCCAGTAGCATCAATGCTTCATACACGCCTTCTAGAAGATGAAGAGTACTTGATGAAGATCATACCTTTGGTAAGCAGTACTGCATCTTGTTGTCAGCAATAACATCTCCCTCATTGATTAAAGCCACATGCTTGCATCTCCCTTGTCAGGGCTGAGGTTAGAGAGCAGTGCAATGCCGTTATGCTGCCAATCTTTTTGGCCATGTCACGTGAGGCAATCATCAAAAGTGTCCAACATCAACTCTCCAACTATAACTACACCTTTCCGGGAGTGGGACTGGTGAGTCTGGTCCCTCAAACTGACCCAAGCTAACATCCAGTCAGCCTGGGGGAACTCATAGACCTGTGAGGTGAACGCAGCCATATCGGAATGACCAGATTGTCACAGTGATCCGGGAGTTGTACTTCACTGGAGGGAACACATGCTTTGCAGCACGTTTTTCCCATTTCTTTGCAAATACTGAGCGTGGTGATGGGGAAAACCAGCATGAAGTCCCAATCCCAATGGTTGCACTGGTTGCAACAGCAGTGAGTTATTTCTACAGTATGCTCATGAGTAAGCTAACCAGATCTATTAGCTCTATGCCACCATATATGAGTGGTGTACAGGTGTGCAGCAAGTTGCTGAGTTTTCAGCCTCTGCCTATTTAGATGTTTATCATGGCCATATCAACACCTTGCGTCAAATCAAGGAGAGGCGTGGTGGTGCATTCTGTGCCATGATGACTGAAATTTATCACCAGGCAAGGTGAGCTTGTCTTTATCTGTCCTAACATGGTATTGACTGACTGTGATAGCGTTGTTGTTGATGTTGGTGTTGGCTCCAGTGTGCCAATTGTGGCACTTGATTTTGAAGAGCTTGAAGATTGAGTGTTATCTGATGTGCTTTCAACAAGCCGCTGTCTAATCCCAATCAGACTTGCTGTAAGTTCTGTCTTTTTATTTTGAATGTTCTAACTCACATTTCAGTCAACAGCAGGCTCTATACTGAACATCTCATTGTTTTATATATATATTTAAAAACCCCCAAAAAAGTGTTGTGGTTTAGCTGGTAGTTAGTCATAGCATCATTGATACATATCGGTAGTTTCGCTGCAAATGCCGAGTCGTTTTGATCAAAATTATCATTTGCCTTTTGAAGGCTTGTTGACAGATTATCAGGGGGGCACGCAAATATAATGATAATGTCAGATAGCGGTAAACTACCGACAACGTATTGAAATTATCGAAAATTAACAAAGTAGGTTTTTCCCGATGACGAAAAAGATTGAGGCGATTGCGGTTTATTCCGCTTTTAAGGTATTGTTCATGGTTCTTCAACTCCTCGGATGTGAATCGCCTCTTTTCCATCTACGATCTCCTGCTAGTACGAGTACAGTAGCATGCCTTGTCCCGCCCACAAATCGTTACGTTGAATCTTGCGCTAGCTGATTAATTTGAGGGTTACGGTGTCCCTTGACTCCGGAATGGGGCTCACGCGGAGGTGCGAACGGTGTGCAGGGGCACGCAGTGGGCTAGACAGGCGAATGAGACTCAGCAATCGCCTATGAGTGATGACCAAGGGTCACGACCTGATATCTCAGCTTGGCTTGGCTGAAAATGGCTCAGCTCGGCTGGCTCAGCCATCTTGAGCCGAGCCACGGCAACACTAACGTCGTCAACTAACATTTGATGACAGCCGACTTTCCTTTTTTACTGAGCACCACGAGGCGATGCCCTGGTCGACTGAACTGCAAGCGCCCAACGCTTGACAGTTGTCATTGTGAAATAAGCTTCAAGCAACCCCCGAGGCACCGGAGTGCCGTGCGGATACAGAACTAGATCATCACCTCACATAATCCACTCCTGCAGGCGCTTCGACGCAACCCGGTGCCAGGTCCACATCCCATTCATATCCAACGACCCTCACCTGCTTCTCCCGTGTCCTTGGCCCGGGAAGGAAGGACCCCGAACGCCTACTGAATTTGATACAGGAGAGTCGCGCGCTCACTTGTCCTGAAGCAAGAGGATCCCCCAGGGACCCGACTGAGTCGTGGAAACTCCCACGCGAGTCCAGCGGACCCGTATGCGAAACTCTCAGCGTCTGGCACGATGCCCAGTACCATCCCGCGCGATTGCGAGCTCTTGGGGTCGGGGTCAATTACTTAAGAGGTTCCATCCATGTCTTTACTCCGCTCAGTCCTGGTAACGAGGGCATTTCCTACTGATACAATCTTTGTAAATGTAACAGGCTACGTCCAGTCTAAGCCTCGGGCTTGCACTCGAGGATATAAACGGTTCAAAAAAAAAAAAAAAATTAAGCTTCAAGCTTGGTTGCGTGGTCACTACGATCAAAAAAAAAAAGCAAGTCAATGCGAGAAGACGTGGACCTCTGAGGCCTGAGGCCTGAGGCCCGGTCTCCGGAGTCCCGGCATCGCGACCAATGCCCTTTTTTCTCGTCTGCACGACTTCGTTTTTTTTTACAGTATGTCCGTGGGTTCGACCAATGCCACCGTTAGTATGTTGCACAGTGTAACGAACACTTATATGATCTATCGAATTTTGATATGAATGCGCCACTCCTCGCCGGGATCAAGCCCAGACCCCCTTTAGTAAACTGCCGGCTTCCTGACGGTATCACACAAAACTCTCTTCCTTTCTGTCCTAATCTCCGCTTTGTCCAAAGTTAGTGTACCACTACGAGTCCGCTGTGATATACTTGCGGGTAAGGTATAACATTTCCTTGCTGCCAGTTACTGGTAGATCAGACTTTGGTGGGCGCCGGTGATCTGAAAACTAGTGAAACATATCGTCTGGCTGCTCCCTCCACCTCCACAGCTAACAAAAAAAGATAGGCCCTGGCTCTCCAAAGCTGTCGCACTAGCTAGTGAACCCGCAGCCATCAAAATCACCCCCTGTCCAGTAAATCCGCGGTGACAAATGATCATATTGATAAGTGGAAGGTAGAATCCTAACCGGCCGTTCGAAAGAGGATTTTTGACGGGTCGCAAGCGACCGGAGGATTATCGAGGATCCTTAGCACAGCCGGCGCCCCCATAGAGCGAGCGGTCACTGGTCTAACTGGAAGAATGCAGCTAGCAAACAAATGCTTCTGTCAACTTCGTCGCGTGTGCTCAAATTTCGCTCAAAGCGCGGGTGACGCCTGTACGTCATGTTGTGAAACGGTACTGCAGTCCCGTTTTTGGTTACGGTCGCTACCTGGATAGGTCGTGCCTAAGTTAGCAGTAGCTTTCCCCGCGGTTTCGGATTTTTTTTCCCAAGACATACTGTACCTAAGCTGTTCCCTCTCAACTCAAAAGCCGTGGACAGATACCCGAATGCATAGACACTCCCTCAACTCCTTTGCGTCTGCCAGATAGCTTGCCTTTTCCAGTGCTACTACAGTGGTAGTCGGATTCAATATGGTCAATTTTCATGATCCTGCCGTAATCAAAGCCGACTTCAGTGAGTCTCCGAGTTACTAGTAACTGCGATTGTGTGCGCTCTAATCCCGAGGGGAAACGAAGCTGCTTTAGTGAATTTCGTGCATTGCCTGGATGGCGTTTTCCTGTGCGTAATGACCATTGACTCCCTCACTGGCTGAGAATCGAAATCTGTTTAGCTGGGACTTCTTTACGACGTTAAGCTTCGAGTGGGACTACATAACTGGCAGGAGAAATTATCGATGGACACTATTGGTACGTCCAAGGTTTCTATGCGTCACCTGAATATCGCTGTAATACCACGGTTGTCTAGCTATACTCGCTCAGTCGCCTTGGAGCATTGGGTACTACAATCTGCAACATCGTAGGCATCAATGTCATGCACCAGATAAACTGCCAGGTAAGATGCATACTCGAACAGTGCCTACCATCCGTTCTAATCTAAGTTAGCGATGGATACTCTGGTTTTTCGTACGTTCTCAAGAGCGTCTCACATTCACGGATACTCAAAGTATTCTCAGATCACCGCCTACACGTCTTTTGCCTGTGCGTCGGCACTCATTTCCCTGAGTGTGTGAGCTTCTTCTACCTTACTGTCACCCTCTGGACTGCAGTAACCGCAGTGATCATCAGGGTTGCTATATGGGAACGCAACTACCTAATAATGGGGCTGACAATTGGGATGTGGCTGACCGATGTGGGGTTCTTGCTATACGGTCCGTGATTGTCGCCGACTAGCTAATTCTTTCTCATCTCATGGTGTGGCTGATAAATCAATAGGTCTCGTAACAGTGAGCACCTGATCGTATTTTATTACCAGGCGACTAAAGTCTGCGTTTTTTTGTTCGTCGAACGAAGGCCCGCTCCACGTGGTCACCGAGTGCACGTAGATGCCTTCTCGAAAATACGTTTCAGAGCCAAGACAACATCACTGTGATCGTGGCAACTGATTTCGCACGGCTGGTCATAATGCTAGTTGGCTTGTTGCGCTCGCGGCAAACCAAATACGGCATGTTCCGACATCTGTACGTGCAGGTATGTTGAGCGCGTGTCCTGTCTTTTTGCTATCCTATGTTGATGTAGAACTAGGGTTTGATATGGCTTGTTGCAGCAACCATAGGGGAACTTCCCACTGCGGTAAGTCTTTTTTCACGGGAAACTAGACTGTATCTCACGTACCCCCAACTAGACTTTCATTAATCTGGATCTAAACGGTGAGAGAATCTGGCAGTGAACTTGGCTGTCACTGAACGCCCAACTGCCCATGTTCAGATCCATGGAATATGGTGCGTGGGTCGAATACACACAATGTCTGAGAGTGCTAATGGCGTCCTTTTCAGATGTTCCAATATCTTGCGTGTAAGTTTCTATCTGTTCCCTGCATTCGAGAGCTACTTGCTGATCTGACCATGATTCACCGTTTGACCAGTTTTCACTATGTGAGTGCTGCCCTAAAAGGTAAACCATTTGTGTACCGACCTCCTGCGACAGGGAAATCTGCGCCACTCGGATGTACCGGTCTCTTGCAAATTACAACATGGAGATGTACTTGAACTGTGTCATCTTTTAAAGTGATTACACAGCTGACCCCATCCGTAGAGACGAGTATTCCCATGAATCGGAAACCCATAGCGAGTTTCGGTTTAGAACGCATAGCAGAGGGACGACTGTCATTAGCAGCATCGTCCTCCCCAGAGGTAGCGTCCGTGGTGGCTTTGCAACTGACAGCACAGAAGACTGGGAATTCACCCTTGCCGATCAATTGACGGTGAAGGAAGAAATCGAGTTAGCTGAAATGCCGACCCTTGACCTTCAATTAACATCGAGGGGCCGCCTGGGTCATCGGACTATCGATGATGTCGCCTGATGGCTCACACCTACGTCGCTGGAGGCCGGTGAGGATCGACAAATTCAGTGCTTACTTCCACCCTCCTTTGCCCCCAACTCATGACGCTGGCGTTGTCGTATGTCCGTCTATATTTATCTTCTTGAGTTAGACAAGAGCACCGCACAACTATGTCGTTCTTTGTATTTGAATAAAAACATCCAAGCGCTGAGTGGGTGGCTCTGTACAGTGGTGAGAACAAATCATGTGACTGGTTCGCGCGCCGCGCTCAGCAAATGCATAAACCGCAGCCTATGGATGCGAGGTAGGAATAAATGTTGAGTTCCCACCGTGCGTGAGGCCGATGTGGCTCGTGTTGGTGATTATTCCCGTCTCGTATTTGTCTGATTGATTAGTCTGCTGAATTTCTTACTCATCTCAATTCATAGTATCACAGTATACCTTGTGTTACGATCCAGCCGGATCGATCACGCCGTAGGGCAAGGGTCAAGGTCAAGGGTTCAGGATCGTGCCACAAAGGGACTCTTATCTGGGTTAAGACGCTGTCTGCTCTACTCATGCAACTAACTAGACTGCCAGTGACAACACCACCTCATAGTTGGAGACAATGTGAGAGCACCAGATGATGGCTGCCAAGAGCACTGATCAGAGTGGCCACCAGTATACAGGGACTTTGAGTGAGTAGCGAAATTACTGCCATGTTGTTCAAGTTGTGGCCACTGTCGGGAGTAATACTAGTGGTGCCAGGTGGATGCAAATGGTCATCAGGTTGCAAATTTTAAAAATGGCCTCAGATCACCCTCTTCCTGTGGTCCGTTCTGCTCAAAAAAAATAGCAGTAGATACAGTAGGATCTATAGATATGAGATCATAACAAAAAATAAAAATCTATTGAGAATTCCGACTACAGTGTGACAAGGAAGAGAGGGTAGTCATGAAAAGTAAAGACCCAGACCACCAGATCCCAACGATCTTGGTAAATGACATACAGATCTGTTTGAATAGAGTGTTAGAATAGACTAATGAGAGCACCTGTGATAAATTTGGGGCGATACTGTGCATGCGATAGAGTTGTAGAAGGTGATCTCACCTTGGCAGTCTCTTGGAGTGACAGGAGGAGTGACGAATTCAAGCTCCTCTTCGACATAAGCCGGCATCACCGGCAGCCAAAGTTACCGGGCAACCCTCACTCCCCCCTCTTTGGGCCAGTGAATGCTTCTGTAAATATTGACCCTTCCCTTACTTCAACTCCAGTCTCGTCACAAAATGAATTCTACTATTTCATACCCCAGTAGCCTCACATACAACTCTATACCCATAATAGTGCCAAATATAATGTCCTCATTGTGCTGCAAAAAAAAAAACATGAACCGGGCTAACATTGTTGCTGAACTGCCGATGCCTGCCGAACATGGCCGTTAAAGTGACACTGCGTGACCAAATTTGCATCGGGGGGTAAAGTTGGTCGTGCTCCCTAGGAGCCAAAATAAAATAAGCAAAAATCACCATTGAATAGGATATCTGTTCTTCTGTTGGTATGTACAATATGAAGGAGCCACGACGTGTTGTTGAAGCTACAGAAAATGAAAACTCGATTTTTGCATAGGTACGACCACACTAGTACCCCAAAAAGGAAGGTGCCAAGAAAATCTCATTTTGAGGTCCAAAATGAGGTCAGAAATAGTGTTTTAGTCAGCACGAACAAACATCCAAGTCGCCTTGTGTTTCCGCTAGACTCTACACACTCGCTTGCTCTGACGTTTCTATTATCATCACCAACAAACTTACGTGAACGGTATGTCGTCCATCCCGGGCCCAGGTCAGATGGTTACCCCGACCGACTTCAAATTAATCCTCGATGCGTTGACCGAGTACAAGAAGAAGACTGGGAAAGAACTTCTCGACCATCCGCTTGCTCCTGAGATGCAACGATGCGACTCTGTCGATGCCATCTTAGCCATATTTCAAGGCCAAGCCAAGGAGTTCCAGCGGTTTGGGGATGGTGTTCAGAGATTGATGAAGTGGATCAGACCAGTGGTAGATGTCCTCTTCACATTTTCTGCAACACTTAGCGGGGGTGTTGCTCTAGTACGTCTCAAGGATCAAATTCATGGCGACTTGAAGTGCATTCTGACATGATTGTGCAGGCGCCGTTCCCTCCTGCGAAACTCATTTTTCTTGGAATGGGTGTCCTCCTTTCTGTCCGTATCTTCGCCGCCGCTATTCATGGACCCCTCTTAACACCGATATTGTATAGGCGGCAAAAGATGTGAGAGCGAGCCACGATGCGCTCGTCGAACTCTTTGAGCGCATCGAGAGCTTCTCCAAGTATCTCGGCGCTTATACTCGGATTTCGTTGACCACCGAAATGGCGGAGGTATTTGTGAAGGTCGTCACTGAGGTACTCTCTATCCTCTCTATCGCGACGAAGGAGGTGAAGCGAAAGCGAGCAAGTAAGTTGTCTTTCAAGATACACTTCACCTTTGACCACCCCCGTATTTGATCAGAAATATATTTCAGGAAATTCTTGGGAAGGACAGATATTGAAGAGGCATTCAGGAGATTAGATAGCCTGATACAAGAGGAGGTCCGGATGGCCTTAGCTCAGACTACTCATGACCTCAAAGGCGGTGAGTAGCCGACCGGACCAGTTACCTACTTTATGCTAAACCATTTTCCATCCAGATGCCAAGAAAGCCAACGACAATATCCACGAAATAAAGTGTTTGTGATCTGCTACTTCCATCGCTTGTATTGTGAACACTGAAACCGGGCCGCAGGGAATAAGATAGAACATGAAGTTCGAAAGTGGTTCTCTCCGCCGGACCCTTCGACAAACCATAACTCTGTGTGCGATGTCTACCACAATGCACCGCCCACGTGGTTCTTCGAAGTTAGTGTATTCAAGGACTGGATGTTAAATGGTTCCCTCCTGTGGATCCACGGGAAACGTACGTTCCTATCATATTTCGCCGCCCAAATCCCAATCGTCTCCCGATTTGCGCAGCGGGTTCAGGGAAGAGCATTCTTTGGTTTGTCGTTTCCCAACTATTGTCGCAAGTTATGGTACTCATGTTGACCACGAGTTCGGCAATCATACAACACATTATAACGTTACGCGACGCCGGAAGCGCAACATTGGCATATTTCTACTTCCATTTTCAAGACGACCAAAAACAAAACGTCCGCGACGTTGTTACCTCCCTCTTAGTGCAGCTCTCTACATACTCAAAACATTGTTGCGGCATCATCTACCGTCTTTATTTGGCACACGGGAATGGAACGCAACAGCCAAGTGATGGTGTCTTGATCAACTGTCTAAAGGGGATGCTCACAGTCGCGGCTCAACACCCAACCTTCATCATTGTGGACGCACTCGACGAGTGCCCAAACTATGAGACGCCAGCCCCGCGAGAGGCCGTCCTTAACTTTGTAATGGACCTCGTTCGCTTACAACTTCCGAGTTTGCACATATGTGCTACGAGTCGCCAGGAGATCAACATCCAAACTACACTCAAGCCAATTGCCGTTAATACGATTTCGCTTGACGACGAGACTAGACAAAGGGTGATCATTGCCAACTACGTCAGCTCGGTTGTGTCTTCGGACGAGCGCATGATGAAATGGCGGGACGAAGACAAGAAACTGGTTGTCGAAGAGCTCTCCGAACGAGCAGACGGAATGTAAGTGTGTTCCTTCCTCTGCTGCGATACGTTCTCTAACTATGTATTGTATAGGTTTCAATGGGTCTTCTGTCAACTCGAGATGATGCGGCACGCGGTCCAACCAGATGTTCGAGAGATTCTCGAAAAGTTACCGAAGACATTGGACGAGACATACGAACGCGTGTTGAAAGGTATCGACGAGACCAACCGAGAACCCGCTCGTCGTCTCCTTCACTGCCTCGCGGTTTCCGTCCGGCCTCTTCGCGTTGAGGAGCTAACCGAAATCCTTACATTTGACTTTGATTCGGCCCAGGAAGACATTCCGAAGTTGAAGTTCTATGCGGACCGGCGACCTGTGGACCAAGAGGAGGCTGTACTGTCCATATGTTCGAGTCTAATCACCGTCGTCAACAACCGGGGCTCTCGGGTGGTGCAATTCTCTCACCCGTCCGTCCGAGAGTTCTTGACGTCAGATCATCTCGCATCTTCAACCGGACACCTCACACCATATCACATTCTTCCTGGACCCGCGCACACCATGCTCGCACAAGTCTGTCTCGGATTCCTCCTCCATTTGGACGACCGCAACGACAATAATGGCGCCAAGGGCTCCCCTCTAGCCGAATATGCGGCCCGACATTGGGTCACTCATGCTCAGTTCGAAGGCGTCGCCTCGCGTGTAGAAGATGGAATGAAGACCCTTTTCGACCTGGACAAGCCACATTTTGCGACGTGGATAGGGCTATACGACATAGACGCAGAGCCGGGCGCGAAGTCGCTGTCGGAGATACCAACCCCATTGTACTATTCGGCTCTCTGTGGATTCCATGACCTTGTTCGACACCTCGCCATCAAACACCCGCAGCACGTTGATGCCATCGGTGGCTCGTACGCGTTTCCACTGGTTGCAGCACTATGCAGAAATCACGTGCCAGTGGCGGAGGTCCTGCTCGAGCACGGTGGGAGCGTTGATGCCCGGGACATGAGAAAGCAGACTGCGCTGCACAAAACAATAGATCGACACGACAAAGTCGCGATCGGTTCCGTGCAGTTCCTACTCGAACGTGGTGCGGATGTGAACGCCCAGCGCGACGATCTCTGGACTCCACTCCATCTAGCAGTGAACACCGGAGAACTCTTGGTGGCTCAGATATTACTTGAGCACCGAGCCGACGTTAACTTGCAGAACAATGACGGTCAGACTCCACTACACCTGTTGTCGAGACGGGAGCCTTCCCGGGATGAGGATAATTGCTCTCATATTGCCAAACTATTACTGGAGCGAGGCGCGAATGTGAACGAGAAAGACAAAGACAACGTAACACCACTGCACTTGGCATCCTACAATAAGAGGCTCGAGACCGTACGGGCGCTACTCATCCATGGCGCAATCGCCGATGCGGTGAATGACGAGGGCGAGACCCCATTGCATATGGTTTTAAGGGGTAACCGTAACACCCAGGAAGATGATGTTGGTATTCAAGTTGTACGGCTATTACTGGAGCACGGCGCAGAAGCGTATGCACGAGACAAGTGCCGCATATCTACGTCAGATTTGGTGTTCTGCTCTGGGGAGGAGATTGGGCAGGCGTACGGTGACGCAAATCTATTCAAACCAAAGAACGAGACCGCATTTTGGCTATGGATAGAAGGTAAGTATTACTCCCAAGGACATCGTCTCGGAGTGTCACACATTTTCCCTAGAGTGCAGCATGGATGGGAGTGTACAAGACATGTACGACACAATCCTGTTACACTCCGCAGCCTACCATGGAAGGCCGGAAATGGCACGAATACTGTCTGACTGTGGTGTCAAATCGAATGCGAAGAACTACTGGGGCGAGACTGCCTTGCATGTGGTTTCACGGGGCAGATACCAGTCGCAAGATGGGGTTCGTGTCGCAAAGCTATTCCTGGAGCGTGGAGTAGATGTGAACGCGCAAGATAAGGACCACAACTCCCCGTTACATTCTGCATCCTACAATGGGAATCTTGAGATCGCACGCGTTCTTCTTGAATATGGTGCCAAGGCGAGTGCGAAGAACGACAGGGGTGAGACCCCATTGCACCATGTGTCGCAAGGCGAATATGAATCTCAAGCAAATGGCGTCGGTATTGCACAGCTGTTACTGGACCACGGGATGGATGTAAATACTCGAGATGAGAATGGCGTAACCCCACTACGTGTAGCATCCTGGTGTGGGAAGCTCGAGATCGTACGGCTCTTTCTTGAACAGTGCACCTTAAAGAATGACAGAGACCGCACCTTATTGCAAGTCGGCCCAAAAGGTGAATATTACTCCAAGAACATAACCTCAGTATTACTCACTTTTTCAGAGGACACTGTGGACTCGAACGTACAACAAAAGGACCATGAAACCGCACTGCATATTGCGTGCTTCCGGGGGAAGCCAGAGATCGTACGGCTACTTCTCGACCATGGCACGGAAGTGACCGCTAAGAACAGCCAGGGGGAAATTCCATTGCACCTAGTGTCACGAGGAGAATATAACTCTCCAAGTGATGGGGTTCGTGTTGCCGAATTACTGCTAGAGCGCGGGACAGACGTGAACGCCCGAGATGAGGCCGACTGGACGCCGTTACACTCCGCTTCCTACTGTGGAAAGTCCGAGATTGTACAGACCCTTATCCATCATGGGGCGAGGTTGGACGTGGAGAACAACTTGACACCATTACATGTCGCATCCTACAACGGGAAGCTGGAGATCGTACGGCTACTTCTTGACCATGGTGCAAAAGTGGACACTGTGGACGAGTACGGCAAGACCCCATTGCATGACGTATCAAGAGGCAAATACGACTCTGAAGAGGCCGGAGTTGGTATCGTACGACTATTGTTGGAGCGTGGCGGGAACGTGAACGAAAAATCCAAGCAACAGTATACACCATTACATTTCGCATCCTACAATGGGAAGCTCGAGATCGTTCGGCTGCTTCTGGACCATGGTGGAATAGTGGACGCTGTGGACGAGTTCGGCATCACCCCGTTGCACGACGTGGCACGAGGCAAATATGACTCTGAGGAAGCTGGTGTTGGTGTTACACGGCTATTATTAGAGCACGGCGGGGACGCGAACGGACAATCCAAGCAACAGTATACACCATTACATTTCGCGTCCTACAACGGGAAACCCGAGATCGTACGGCTACTTCTTGACCATGGTGCAAAAGTGGACACTGTGGACGTGTACGGCAAGACCCCATTGCACGACATATCAGGAGGCAAATATAGCTCCGAGGAAGCCGGTGTTGGTGTTACATGGCTATTATTGGAGCGTGGCGGGGATGTGAACGCACAATCCAAGCGACATCAGACACCATTACATGTCTCGTTATCCGGTGGGAAGCTAGAAGTCACACGGCTCCTTCTCGATCAAGGTGCAAAAGTAGACGACGTGGACGAGTTCGGCAACACCCCATTGCACTATGTATCAGGAGGGAAATATGAGTCCGAAGAAGTTGGGGTTGGTGTTGCACGGCTATTATTGGAGCGTGGTGGAGATGTGAACCGACAAAACAAGCAACAATGCACACCATTACATCTCGCATCCTTCAATGGGAGGCTGGAGATTGCACGGGTCCTTCTTGACCATAATTCAAAAGTGGACGCTGTGGACGAGTTCGGCATCACCCCATTGTGCAACGTATCAAGAGGCAAATACGACTCTGAAGAAGCCGGAGTTGGTATTGTACGATTATTATTGGAGCGTGGCGGGGACGTGAACGAGAGATCCAAGCAACAGTATACACCATTACATTTCGCATCCTACAATGGGAAGCTCGAGGTCGTTCGGCTGCTTCTTGACCATGGTGGAAATGTGGACGCTGTGGACGATTTCGGCAAGACCCCTTTGCACCACGTGGCACAAGGCAAATATGACTCTGAGGAAGCCGGTGTTAGTGTTGCACGGCTATTATTGGAGCGCGGTGCTGACACGAACGCACAAGCCAAGCAACACCGGCAGCGGACACCGTTACATTTCGCGTCCTTCAACGGGAAGCTCGAGATTGCACGGCTCCTTCTCGACCATGGTGCAAAAGTGGACGCTGTGGACGAGCTGGGCAATACCCCATTACACGACGTGTCAAAAGGCAAATATGAATCTGAAACCGCCGTCGCCGTTGCACGGCTATTATTGGAACGTGGCAGCGATGTGAACTCACAACCCAAGTACTGGCAACAGCGGACACCGTTACATATTGCATCCTACAATGGGAAGGTGGAGATCGTACGGCTGCTTCTTGAACAAGTCGCAAATGTGGATGCCGTGAGCGATTTCGGCGGCACTGCACTGCACTACGTATCTGGAGGCAAACATGAGTCTGAAGAAGCCGGCGTTGGCATTGCACAGCTATTGTTGGAATACGGCGGGGATGTGAATGGACAAAGCAAGCAACGGTGGACACCATTACATTTCGCGTCCTTCAATGGGAAACTCGAGATCGCACGGCTGCTTCTCGATCGTGGTGCAAAAGTGGACGCTATGGACGAGTTCGGCGAAACCCCATTGTGTTACGTTCCACAAGGCAAATATGAATTCGAAGAAATCGGCATTGATATTACACGGCTATTATTGGAGCATGGCGCAGACGTGAACCCCAAGACCAGGTCTGGTAAAACCCCACTTGATCTGGTACCTAACAGGCGGCCCATGCTTGCACAATTTCTTCGCAAGGAAGTTCGCAAGCACGGACGAGCTCGAGTCAGATTCTTCACAGGTAGGTAGCAACTGTTTTCACTTAGATCTGTCGAAATGTGCTGACAAGGCGCCAGGAACTAGCTCCAACAGATAGTAGTACAGTACCGTGACATACTGATGGCCGAGTTGTAATTTGATTTAATCATTTGTTGGACCATGTTTATCTTGATGTTTATTCCGGGACAGTACATAATACGAGACCAGTGTTCGACTCCCTACAGAGCGAAGCTTTGGACCGGTGACGGTCTGTACTGTACAGTAAATGAATGGTCCCAGTATGGTGCCCGGACTGGGAAACCTAAGAGGAAACGTCAGGGGAAACGCCTTAGATCATCGGTACCGGTCCGGTATACCGGTTACCACGTCGTAATCGACATAATCGTTTCACGCCGTAGTTATCAATGTCCCAAGCTCACGAGAATATCGATATAGCCGAGGCAGGCATAGGTCCTGACGCAGGTATCTTACTCTCACTTGATTCTGTCCTCATCGTTCTCACCTGGGTCCCTGTCACCTCGATAGGTGATGACCGGTATCCACCCCACCCGGCGCCGACTCAGGTACCACAGGGAATGTCTAACTTCGTGGATGGGTCCGGGCCAATTTTCTCTATGTACATGGAAACGGCGACGGAAGAAGACAAGAAGCTTGTCGAAAATTGGAAAGCAGATGCTGATGGGATCCTGATATTTGTGTGCCTCTATCTTCTAAATTCATGCGTTACACTGACCCATCGGTGAATCGGTGATAGACTGGTTTATTCTCTGCTGCTGTCGCGACGTTGATCTCAGTGTCCATCCAGGACATTCGACCGGACCCACAGGATACCTCCAACTTCTACCTTGCAAATATCTATCAGACTATTTCCGACCCAACTCGATTCAATATTTCGAGTCCCCTCCCTGCCTCCCCACCCCCATTTTCTCCGCCAAACTATGCGGTTTGGGTGAATGCACTTTGGTTCTTGAGCTTAGTGATCAGTATTTCCTGTGCTTTACTAGCGACATTACTACAGCAATGGGCACGAAGGTACCTCAAGATCACTCAGCCCCGTTACACTCCACATAAGCGAGCACGGATTCGTGCGTTCTTCGCTGAAGGCGTCGACAAGTTTCTCCTTCCTTGGGCAGTCGAAGCATTGCCCACTCTATTACACGCTTCCCTGTTCCTGTTCTTTGCTGGCCTTGTTGTGTTCCTTCGCAACGTTGACCTCACCATTTTCAATATGGTGCTATCGTGGGTTGGCGTTTGTGCAGCCCTATATGGATGCATCACGTCTATGCCAATCTTTCGTCACGACAGCCCATACTATACCCCACTCTCTTTACCGGTATGGCACATTGTTACTGGTGTATCATTTGTCGTCAGCTGGGTTCTTTTGTTGCTCACTGGGTGTTACTGCTCCTTTAGTGTTGAAGCCTTCCTTCACTTTCGAGACTTGAGGAACCGTTATCACAAATTGCTTATGCAAGGCATGCTGAAGACAGCCGAGGAAACTGCTTTGAATTCATCATCGGAGATCGACACTCGTGCCTTCATGTGGACGTTCGACAGTTTGGATGAAGACCATGAACTGGAGCGCTTCTTTTCCGGCTTACCCGGTTTCCGCAACTCAGGTGTGGTCAACGATCCCTTTCTCATTCTGACTCCAGATCAAAAGCTGAGACTTTCAATGGCGTTAATCGAGTTGTTGGACCTCACATTCTCGTCCGATTTACTGCCCGAGCGTGTCAAAACCCGGCGAGCCCTCGTTTGCACAAAGGCCATTGATTCAGCTGAAATTCTCAATGCATATTGGCTCATCGTCGATAGAATCTTTTCCGAAGACCAATATCGGGGACTGCAATCCGCCGAATTTGGCCGCATTGTGAGAGGGTGGGGCGATAGCGGAAACGAAGGCACCATGCTGGTTGTCCAAGCCATAAACACGGGTATTGTCGCAAGAGCGCGATCGCACGATGACTCTTGGTTTATCCTCGCCTCCAATGAACTAGGCATCCCAAGGACTGTCCTCCGAAACTACGCTACACACGGTAACAGCCTGTCACTTGCCATATTGATTCACATTATTCGCCGACAACTTGACCATAGCCAGATAGTCCCCTTGCCGGCGGTGGTGGTGTCGAAAATTTTAAAAGCAGCTTCCCAATTCAGTGCCCAAGATACATCAGCTGACCTCCAACCCGAGTTCTGCGCGCTCTGGAATCAATTCGTTCTTAAAGCGCGGGACAACAAGCCGATTGCGTGGTATATCCTCAGACGCATTCGCGGCGTTTACGCCGCTCTACATCAAGACACCATTTCAGCCCCAACACGATTCTCCCTATCCACTAACGACCAGGCCCGGATCTTGGAAGAGCCATCCTCGTACCCATTGTGCAACGTGCCTGGCCATCATCCAGGCTCAATGCCTCACATCCACGAAGTCTCTGCCTCCTCGTCCTTCCCCTACCGACGCGCCCTGCTTACGAATCTTTTTGCAACACCCCTCGGACCTGCCATCTCTATCGGTGTGTCCGGCGCGCCTTCCGTTTATGTACCCGCCCCGGTTAATGTAGACGGCCATCCATATGTGCTACCCCCCAACAGCAATATATCTGACCCCATGCCCCCGCAACCTGCTTATTTGACAACCATTGAAAGCAGCCGCAATTCTCCCACGTCACCGGATTCATCCGCCTCTCATTCACGACAAGAAGGCATTGATGTCACTGCGCCCTTTTACTCCCCGTCATTATCAGCATCCTCCCTTCTTTCTACCTCAGCCTCCCCACCTAATGCTGCCGCTGTTCCGTACTTTTCACCCCGCTGGACTCCTTGGGATGTTCCAGACATTCCGCCATCGCCTCCCGCAATGGTTCCTGTCAGTATGCCCCCTGCAAGTCTGCCCTCTTCTTCGGATTCTCCTGTGACTGGATCCGACCACGCATCTTTGCCGCGGCCTCATTCACCGGATTCATCCGCCTCTCATTCACGACAAGAAGGCATTGATGTCACTGCGCCCTTTTACTCCCCGTCATTATCAGCATCCTCCCTTCTTTCTACCTCAACCTCCCCACCTAATGCTGCCACTGTTCCGTACTTTTCACCCCACTGGACTCCTTGGGATGTTCCAGACATTCCGCCATCGCCTCCCGCAATGGTTCCTGTCAGTATACCCCCTGCAGGTCTGCCCTCTTCTTCGGATTCTCCTGTGACTGGATCCGACCACGCATCTTCTTTGCCGCGGCCTCATTCACCGATGCTAACTCTTGCTGCTCCCATCCCATCTTATCCACGGGTTTTTGTTGCCCTCGATCCAGGCGCTGCTGCTGAGGGAGAAGGTAGCACGCATGTTACCGGTTCAGACAAGGGACAGTGACACTTTTGAACCTTCGGCAGGTTCCTAAAAGCATTATGGCCACCCCAGACCTCCTAGACCTTCCACCCCGGTCACCGTCATCACTATCAGTTATTGGGTTAGCCATCGCTGGCCCTTCACGTAGCTCTCAGGCCCCTGATGTCTAGTACACGGGATATCATCCACACCACCTGCACGGCCAGCATGATACCATGTAACGCCTCCTAAGATAGAGTACGTATTATTTTGGGCCTTCAATATCGCTGTCGTGGGTATGTTGTCTCAGGATGTTCTGATGTCTATATCCCCGTACTTAAATCGTGGATGGTGCAGCAAAGTCCATACTACAATAGCGTCAAAAGAGTTGTTTGTAGTCTGTTCTACTGTGTCTGTGTTAGAGTACTAACCTAACTGTATAGTTTTTTAACGCTTTCGGCTTGGCTTTCGGTAGCATGTGTATGTATTGAATACAGAAGTCTTCGGGATGAATCGCTAAACTATCTACGATTTCCTACGGCCCTTCCGCGGTTAGAACCCGTCCGGCAGAAAAAGAGGGAACGGCGGCTGCCGTGTGCCACTTTTTCATCAGATCGGAGATGTGGAAGAAATACTGTAGGTGGCCCACGACTGCGAACCCTTACTTTGGTTGCAACATCCTTGCCACGCTATGACTGAGCGTGACAGGTCTCAACTTAAAAGATGCTCCTATATGGTCGTCGTCGCACAAACACTCAAGCAAACACTTGTTCGCGAGCCGACATTGCGATACGAAGCAAAACTCCACGGCCGACAATGGTTCTTAAACTCCTTTCATTACATCTCTCTTCCGCCGCCCCCTTGCCGCCCCACGCCTCTCCCCACCACGATGTCCGAGTAACATAATCTAAGTAGTAAGCGATCATGTATATGCGATCCCAAGCGATGTAAATGGATACCCAAAGTGAAGAAAAAATTGATGCGATGCAGATGCAGATTATGTCATGAACTGAATAGTGTCCCCCGACCGTCGACGTAAGGAGAGTGTACGAAAAGATTGATGAGGATAACCGATAAACAACCGAAGTAACAGTGCGACAAAGCAAATTGCCTGTGCGAGGATATATATAAAAAGTATGCTCAACGCGGCTAACAACCACCGCTGAGCCGATTCTTGGGCTGCGTCTGATTGTACTGTGGTGTTCCCCATAACGTGAAGTTGTAGTTCGTGTACGCCTCAGGGTAGGTACTGATATAGGTCATCGTCGGTCGGTCTGGAGGGTCGCATCCAATGTTATGCGCATCACGCGGCTGATACACGCGTACATAGTCGACGAGCATCGTCGCTGGGTATTGCAGCGTCGTAAAGTCGACGCCGTGCGCAAAATTGGGTGACATGCCCAAGTTCATGATGATGTACTAAAGCCGATAACTCTTTCAGTCCTTCGCATCACACGCGGGCAACGGGGAGAACTCACCATGGGTTCGGTGGGTATGGGTCGCGCATTAATCTCCGTTGCGACATCGGGGCCTAATCCCGCGGCTTTCAGTCCCCACGAGACGGTATCATTGACGATCCAAGATATGTACCCGTCGGGACTAGCCCGGCCATGTTCAGGCGCGCCCCCGTCGCACACACGATCGGAATGACTTACCCTGTTTGGTACTCATAACCATAGACGGTGAAACACCCAGAGCCAAGTTCATAACAATCCGAGTCTGTGTACGACAGGCCACTGGAGGTTTGCTGGAATGCACCTATCCGTAAGCGAAAATATCCCGTGTCAACAACGTTGCAGTAACTGGGCCATTCGGGGAGCACGTACCGCCAACATAAGCGTTTAGTTGGGTCACGGTTTGGTCCCGAATATACAAGTTGCTTGAGCTGTTGTCCCATGCATATTGAGCCTAAGCTCATTATGAATACCTGTTATGCGCGCATGATCCTTGCGCCGAATAAACATACGTTGAATGGTGCCCACTGAGCAGACTGGGAGACCTGTCCACGGTGACCATCGATAAGAGCCTCAAAAAGATCTATTTCGGGCGCAGAGCGGCCAACAAACGACCCATTCTGGTGCATAGGTCCGGGATGTGACTCTCCGGGACAGGTGCAGGCCGATAAGCGCTGACCGGGTAGCATCGACTATATTTAAAAATTTGTCAGACGGCTTCAGAATAGAAAAGGGACAATAGCATATACAGACCAGTACGTCGTCATGGTCCGGGTCACCGTTCTCTAAAGCCGCAAGGGGTGTTTGGGTTCCAGGATAGGTTTGGTTTGGAAGTGTGCCAACGTCGCAAGAATCATAACTGTAGGGCCACTAGAAGAAGGATGAGAATAGAAAGAAACCATCAAGATGGGCGATGTTACCATGCCATCAAGGGAAGCGCCGTACCCAGCGCGGCCTTGTCATCGGTGGCATGTTCGTCAGCTCTTGGCACGAGACTTATCCCCCAAAAGTGGATATTGACTTACCCAGGTTACCCATCGTCCAGACCGCTGGCCACAGGCCGCTACAGCTGAGTGAGTACAACGATTCACTAAAGAGGGTTGCCCTATAGCCTACGGTTGGCTGCTACTGCCAGGAAGCTGGACAGAAACTAGAACGAAGGACGTGAAAAGTCGTGACAAATGGGGCCTTACGAGCAGAGCGTACCTTCAACCAGCCCTCCAGTGAAGCAAAGCTTGTTCCTATAATAGCATTGTCTATGGAATGTCAAAAAGAACCGCTTACGAGCACTCACCATGATTGAATCTGCAAGAATGTGGTTAAAAATAGTTAGTTAGAAACCCGATGATCCAGACGTACCATGCCCGAAACGTAGCTCATGTTGTGGTTGTTGATCGGATCCGCAGGTATTGAGAGTGAGCCTAAGATACCCACCCTCCGTGATAGCCTGCTTGGGATCGTACCACTCAACGTCATTCTGGGAAGGGAAGCAAGTCAATGCTGACGTCGGGAGAAGGGGCGAGATATATGCTCACGGTCTGCCAATAGTGTAGATCGACTGCCTCCCAATACGGGTCATCCCCAGCATTGAAAGTCCGGCCGTCGACGTTGAACTCATCAGAGAAGACAAGATCCCACTCCTGGCTGGGGTCCACGTGCGATTTCTTAGTGAATGCACTCTCGGGTGTTGCTATATCGATAAGGCCAATATCGTTGGGTATCTTGGGGACTTGGCCGGTAGAGTTTGTGCCCCCGAAGTTAAACGCGCCTTGTCTTGTCTGGCGCTTGGCGGTGAAATGACTGTAGATAGGGTAACCAGCACTATTACAACGAATGACTGGATGAGAACGGCCACATAACAACGGGAGGCGAAGGAGAGGGCGAACAAGAGCATCATCATTCCGGCTGCAAGGATGAAGAGACAGCCGAGATTGGCAATACCGCGAGAAGTGAAGACGTGGCCGCCGCCGTCATAGTGGCGGTCGCGCTTAGGGTCCGGATTGTGAAGATGGTCGTCCGGTTCTGGAATATTCATCGTAAGGGCGCCGGATCCCCATTCGGCCGGGTCGGGTGCGAGTGAAAACTGGAGAGAAAAAAACCAAGGATTCAGCGCCAGGAGAGCGAGTGGAGAATGGGTAAAAAGGAGGACTTTGTCTGCGATGGAGGGGGCCTAAAGTTGGTCGCGTGTTATTAACAGAGAGGACGAGAGCAAAGCTAGGGACGCACAGGGGACGTGTCACGTAAGGGGGGTGTTATGGAGGAGAAACCAGCTCTGGGTAAAAGGCTTGTGGATGAGCCAGCCAATTCCGGCCTTTGATACGCAGAGGTTGAGGGCGAGGCCGCCATGGGAGGTGTAAGGACTGACGATGGTTGGAGAAATAAAGAAAGAGGGAACGGTGATATATTGCCGAGAGGCTGTGTGCGGGTTTACTAGTTTACTACTTGGGCGCTTTCACAAGTGCTAATGTGAGCGATTCCGCGCTTGGCGTATCAGGCACAACTTCTACGCGCACTCCGGCTTCGTCCCCTAGGTACTCTCCCGTCGTGCGCCCTATCGCAGCCACCCGTGCTCGTCGTATCCGATTCTTCTCCTCGGTTATTATATTCGATGTTTCCCCCATCGCCAAGGAAAAGTGCACGCGCAGAGCGGGCGTTACGTGCGCGGCGGAAGACGGCGCAAAGAACACAATCCACCATGGCTCACAATCATCGTCTTAAGTCCACCCGCGCGTCGTTAACGTCCGTGGCAACGCGACGAACGAACTTACCAGTTACGCCTTCTAGCGCACGCGCGAGTTTGTGCTCAATGTTCTCCACCCCGCGCGTCGCGTAGACTCTGAGCTCCTGCAGCACTTCCTCGCCACCGAGACCCTCTCGCACGACGCGAGGGAGCGTGTCCCGGTTCTTGTCCCCCGTCAAATACAACAGCCTCTCTCCCCTCTTCGCGTCCTGCACGACGTAGTGCGCAAGTCGTTCTGCAGTCCCAGACTCTGTGCCACGCACGTCATGTGGCGGGTGGGGTAGGCGCGCGAGCTGCGCCGCCGTTGCGGGTCCCACGACGTAGAACCGCACTTTCCCCCAATCGATATCGGCGCCCGCGTGGGCACACGCGTCAACCGCGCGTGCGGAAGTCACGATCACACCGTCCAACGTACATTGATCGTCACTCCCACGGAAAATCCGGGACAGGCTTTCGAGATTCTCGAGCACTGTTTCGAGTACAGGAAGTGAAAGGGGGCGGAACGAAGCGCGTGAAAGAGCGTCCACGTAGCGATCTGTCTCTGGAGGAGACGAGGGCTCACGTAAAAGGAGAACGTAGGGTCCCATGAGTTGTGTTTAGAGCTGCACTTGCCGCAGTGTGAGAAAAAGTGAAAGGAACTGTCAAAGAGTCGGCTATGGCGGGCCGGGTAGTCTGCGGCCAAAATGTTTAGTGGGCAGGCCTGTCAAGTTCAGCCATTGTCAGTGGCTCGCTACTATCTCGCTTCATATCTCGACGGTCACTTCCTGTGCAATGCCTTTCAAGAATGAGAAACCCATTCACTCCCTCGTTGCGGGTGCAACCGCGGGTGCCGTGGAAGCGTGGGCACTAAAACACGTTCTTGCTCTTCCAACACCTTAACCGCTTCCAGGAATGCAGATTCGTGACCTATCCCACCGAGTTTGTCAAGACCCGTTCACAATTCGGCGGAAAAGTGTGTGGTCACCGCTTATCTGTTTGAGCACGCCTTGACGCTGATCCGTAGCGCGAATCACCACTCACGATTATCCGTGAGACACTGCGCTCGCAAGGCGTGCGCGGGCTCTATGCCGGCTGTACTGCGCTCGTCATCGGCAACTCGGTCAAGGCTGGCGTGCGCTTCGTGTCTTATGACCAGTTCAAGCAAGCATTAGCAGACAAAGACGTGAGCGTCGGCATTCTCGTCCTCCATCGACTTCACGATTTGTGGCATTTTTAAGGGGAAAGTGAGCGCCCCGCGCAGTCTCCTAGCAGGGTTAGGAGCAGGGGTGATGGAGGCTATCTTCGCAGTTACACCCTCGGAAACAATCAAGTGCGTCCATGCCTCGCCGTCCTTTAATCACCTAAGTGCTGACGACACGCAGAACAAAACTGATCGACGACGCCAAGCGCTCTCAGCCGCGTTTCCACGGTCTCATGCACGGCACGGTGACCATCGTGCGGGAAGAGGGCCTCCGGGGTATTTATCGCGGACTCTTTCCCGTCGTGCGTCTCGTCCCTCGGTTTCCGTGCGTGCGTGTTGCTGAACCGATCTGCAGATGATGCGGCAGGGCGCCAATTCGGCCATCCGCTTCACGACATACACGACGCTCAAGCAGTTCGTGCAGAGCCGCACGCGCACGGGGCAGACCCTGCCCAGCAGCGTCACCTTTGGCATCGGCGCGATTGCGGGCCTCGTGACCGTGTACACCACGATGCCGCTCGAGTAAGTCGGTCCTCCTTTCGTACCGCACGCTAACCGTACAACGCATGCTGTGTCAGTGTGATCAAGACGCGCATGCAGTCGCTCGAGGCGCGAGCACAATACCGCAATTCGCTGCACTGCGCGTACCGCATATTTACTGAGGAAGGGTTGCGACGCTTCTGGACAGGCACAACGCCTCGACTGGCACGACTGGTGGTGTGTTTCCCTTTTTTTCTACTCTCTTCTGTTGTGCGTGCCACTAAGTGAGTCCACATTAGATGAGTGGGGGGATAGTCTTCACCATATACGAAAAAGTAATCGTGCTCATTGGTGGGCGAGGGTCATAGACACGGGCAACGGATATGAACATTTGTTCCTTCATACAAGTACAATGGTACAACTAAACTGGTAGAAGCTTCACCATACCACATTCCTAGGTATGGCTAGCCCGAAGTGGCAACATTTCAAACCCCTGGTTTCGCCTCCGTGGCGAAGGGGTAATCTACATATCCCTCTGCACCTCGGCTCACCCATGTCTTTGGATTGCCTTGTGCGAGGTCGATGTTCTCTTTTAAGCGGCGCGGGAGATCAGGCTGTCAGAACCGACCAATCAGTGTGCGCTGAGACGGGACGTGGGGTGGTCAACACCAACATTCGATATAAAGTAGCGCCCGAACGAGATAAGGCCGCCTTCTTTCTCGACCGCCTCTATAGCTGTGTCGCGTTCGTAGCCCCCACTAGCGATGTACGGCCTATCGCCCCATATGTCGCGCAGGAACTTGGTCGACTGCCTCTTCACAGTTCCGCCGGGAGCTGGAACCAGTTCAGTGATTTCGATGACATGGAGGTACGCAAAGTCGGGATAGCTGTCGCGGATGCGCGCGACGAGCTCTGAAAACGTCGGGATCGGGTCCGGCATCCCCATCCCTGAAAACTGGCGTCGTCAACGGCACAACCGACGCAAGCGGGTGGTGAAAACTGACCCTGTGCGGTCAGATACGGGCTGAGACGTATCCCGACTTTGTTCGCGCCGACCGCCTTGACCACCGCCTCGGTAACTTCCAGCACGAAGCGCAGGCGGTTCTCGAGCGAGCCGCCGTACTCGTCCGTCCGCTTGTTGCTGACCGTCTGGAGGAACTGGTCCGGGAAGAGGCCGCCGGCCGATTGGATCTCCACCCCGTCGAACCCCGCTTTCAGCACCGCGGTTTCTGCGGCGGTCGCGTAGAGCCGCACGTATTCCTTGATCTCCGCGACGGTCAACTCGCGCGGCGTCTCGTGGCCCTCCAGCGCGATCGCGCTCGCCCCGACGACGTCGTAATTGCCCGCTTTGCGCAGGACGTCGCCCTCGGCTACACGCCCCATGCACCAGAGCTGGAGATAGATGAACGATCCGTTCGCATGTACCGCGTCCGTGATCTACAGGGCCTCAGTAGATATCCAGAGAAGAGGGGTATCAGCGAACCGCTTTCCACCCCGCGGTCTGCTCGTCGGACCAGATGCCCGGGATGTTGGCGGTGCCGCCTGCCTGCGGGGCGATGAGCGTGCCTTCGGTGATGGCGAGAGTGCCCGGAGTGCTGGTACGCTGCTGGTAGTATTCGAGGCTGAGCTCACCGAGGGCGTATCGCTCGTCGGCGCGGTTCCGCCTCAAGGGAGCCAAGACGACTCGATGCTGCAGGTTGACGCTGCCGACCTGGATGGGCTGGAATAGTTTTGGGACGGGAGCGACCATCTTAATTATGCGGGGCAGCGAGGTGCAATCGATGATTTCGGAACGGCTCCCAATATATATGTGGGGAGCATGTCTTTCAGCAATGATGATTACTATAAACTTCTGGTTGATAATGGACGCATGGGGGCGTCTGTGCAAGCGTACCGCTTACTACTCGCATCACATCGCACCACACAACTATCTCTTCTATCTCCGACAATCAGTGGCACCTGCTCACACTCATCATCTGACAGCTGCCTTCCATTCGCTACCTTGCGTTCCATGGGCAGCCAATGCCCATATATAAACCCCTCGTTATCGTTGCTTAACAGCTATAATTTTAGTCTCTCTTCATACCACGCTTGGTTCCTCTTGTTCGGCTTGGAGTGTTGCCCGATTTGATCATCGCCTGTGCTGGGTTGCAGAATCAAGGTCAGCCTTGAGACGTCGCTGACGTGATTTCCTACCATCGTGACCTATGGTTCAGACCGTATCATGCCGTCCACCCCGCACTTAGTCTGGTGCTTCTCGAGCGTTCGATATAACTCCCCTTATTCTCCGCCCGCTGCCGTGACGTTCATCTCCTACACTCTCTCACGTTGACAGGCGAGTCCGTCCGTCCGTCCGTCCGTCGTTAAGGATACGCCATTGCGTTCCGCTGCTCTCATGCGTCACGTTCTACTCAGTTCGAATCACCATCGGCGAGCGCCGGCTGCACGTCTGCACCTTGACGGGTCATTCTATTATACGATGACGACATCTGTGGCTCTCATGGATGGAGTAAGGGCGTCCAGAAGGATGCATACGTTACGAGGTCGACAGATCATCGACCGCTTTCCTGTCCTTGTCATCCAAGTTGTCACTACTTCACCAACTGACGCGCTGCTCGCCGAGTTGGACTGTTGGACACGGGAGCCGAGCGCCAAGATAGATTCCTCATGGATGCCGTTCGATTCCAACACGTACCTTGTTCTGGAGCAGTGAACGAATTTAGGTGTCATGTCTTTCCTGCTGGTCTATTGCATCTTGGGCTGAATGTTATTGTATGTCTGCGTCTATCATATTGGCCCCCTGAGAATATTAATGTAAGGTGGCTATCTGTCAGAAATGAGACGTCCCCACCGTAGCCACATACTGGTGTAATCGGTGCCCTTTGTTACCCCCCTTGCGACTCTCTCTTGACTCTCTTTCTAACCCTCTGATGTGTGTCACTACAGATATTCCCACATAATCCTACCCTCAAATGTGATTCTTTGCTGGGATTGGTGTCTTCCTCTAGGTGAACATCATTCTTGATGTCTGTTCTGATGATGTGTCTATCCCTTAGGCCGTCAAGAATGTCTGCGCCAGCCAAGATGTTCTTGTAGACCTGTTGGGCCGCTTGGAGTACCCTTTTTAACGACTTGAACGACATCAAGGTCCGATCAACGGCAGCTATGACGGACATTATCGTAAAGATCATAATTAAGGTCCTCACAGTCCTTAGTATGGTGGAAAAGGAGGTCGGGCAAGGGAAAACGAGTATCGGAGTATGTCTTTCCCTATCAACCAAATCCCTCAAAACTGATTGTCATGCAGATACGTATCTGAAAAAGCTGGTTGGAAGAAAGGATGTAGAGGACGCGCTTCAGGGTCTGGACCAATTGACGCAAGAGGAGGTTCGCATAGCAATAATAGAAGCCCTGAGGATCGCGCGTGGTATCGAGGACAAGATGAAGAGCCTCAATGAGGGAGTACGAGGTATTGGTGTCAATGATAAAATGCGGAGCACTGACAACCAGGTACAGGACGCCGACCACAAAGTCGGTTCGGTCATCGAAGGTGTCTTATGCCCGCATTACCCGGCTCCGGGATCTGTCTTTCAGCCTTTTACCAGATTAAATGTAAGGGAGAATGGAGCAGCGATTCAACAACTTGAAGTGGTCATTCGAGTCAGCGACATAAATCGCTCGTAATCTTCTGGCCTGATCACCGCCGATCGCAGAAGCTTGAATTCTCTTACAGGGAAAGAGTTACGCAAGGACCTTGGTGAATGGGTTGATCCCACAGACCCACCTGTCAATTATAACATCGCATCCGGTACTCATCACAACTTGAAGGGTACCGCTGCACAGTCACGGTGTACCAAAGGGAATACCCTTGCAGATTTGAATAAGCTGGCCCATTGTTGTGGATTGACGGAAAACGTACATATCCCATCACTGTGTGGGTCATAGTTGCCACTAACGACTTCTGAATTGATAGCTGGCTCTGGAGAGTATTCTCAGCTGCGTTCAAGTTACCGGGTTACCCCTCATACGAGTCGCTTCCTTATTGGACTTATATCATAGCTCGGCGATTATCCAAGGTATCAAAGCCATCTCCGACTCTGGGGGTGCTTGCATAGCCCATTTCTTTTTCGATTTTAAGGAAACGAGACCAAGCACGAGACTCCCGCGCTTTATTACCATTCCTTCTCGTTCGGCTCTCGGTACAACGCGTGTTGTGTCAGTGTGACCAAGACGCGCATGCAGCCGCTCGAGGCTCAAATACAATGCCGCAGTTCCCTGCACTATGGGTACCACATATTTACCGAGGAGGGGTTGCGACGCTTCTGGACAGGCACTGCGCCGCGAGTGGCACGACTGGTGTGTTTCCCCTTTCTATTACGTTCTGTTATGCGCGTCACTAAGCGAGTGTACATTATATGAGCGGGGGCATAGTTTTCACGATATACGAAAAGTTTCATTGGTGGGTGAGGGCATAGACAGGAATACGAACATTTGTTCCTTCACACAAGTACAGTGGTAAAGCTAAACTAGTGGAAGCTTCACCATACCACATTCCTAGGTATGGCTAGCCCGAAGTGGCAACATTTCAAACCCCTGATTTTGCCTCCGGAGCGAAGGGGTAATCTATATATCCCTCTGCACCATGGGTTTCCCATGTCTCTTGATTGGATGGTGCAAGCTCGATGTTCTCTTTCAAGCGGCGTGGGAGATCAGGCTGTCAGAACAGACCAATCAGTGCGCGCTTCAACGGGACATGGGGTTGAGACCAACATTTGATATAAAGTAGCGCGCGAACGAGACGAGGCCGCCTTCTTCCTCGACCACTTCTGTGGCTGTATCGCGCTCGTAGCCCCCATTAGCGATGTACGGCCTATCGCCCCATATATCGCGCAGGAACTCGGTCGACGGCCTCGTCACAGGTCCGACGATATTGGTGATTTCGATGACATGCAGGTACGCAAAGTTGGGATAGCTGTCGCGGATGCACGTGACAAGCTCTGAAAACGTCGGGATCGGGTCCGGCATCCCCATCCCTGAAACCCGGCGTCGTCTATTATCATCAACAGCGACCGACGCAAGCGGGTGAAAACTGACCTCGTTCTGTTAGATATGGACTGATACGTATGCCTACTTTGTTCGCGCCGACCGCCTTGACCACCGCTTCTGTAATTTCCAGCACGAAGCGCAGGCGGTTCTCGAGAGAGCCGCCATAGTCGTCCGTTCGCTCGTTGCTGACGGTCTGGAGGAACTGGTCCGGGAGGAGGCCACCGGCCGATTGGATCTCCACCCCGTCGAACCCCGCTTTCAGCACCGCGTTTTCTGCGGCGGTCGCATAGAGCTGCACATATTCCTTGATCTCTGCAACGGTCAGTGGGCGCGGCGTCTCGTTTCCCTCCAGCGCGATTGCGCTCGGCCCGACGACGTCGTAATCGCCCGCTTTGCGAAGAACGTCGCCGTCTGCTATACGCCCGAGGCTCCAGAGCTGGAGATAAATGAACGATCCGTTTGCGTGTACCGCGTCTGTGATCTACAGAGAGAGGAACAGCGTCAATAGATATCAGAGAAGAAGGGTATCGGCGAACCGCTTTCCACGCCGCGATCTGCTCGTCGGACCAGATGCCCGGGATGTTGGGGAATCCGCCTGCGCGCGGGGCAATGAGCGCTCCTTCGGTGATGGCGAGAGTGCCCGAGGTGCTTGTGCGCTGCGTGTAGTATGTGATGCCGAGCGCACCAAGGATGTATTGCTCGTCGGCGCGGCTCCGCATCATGGGAGCCAAGACGACTCGATGCTGCAGGTTGAGGGTGCCGATCTGGATGGGCTGGAATATTTTTGGGACGGGAGCTGCCATCTTAACTATGCGGGGCAGTGAGGTGCAATCAATGACTCTGGAACGGCTCCCGATTTATAGAAATGGGAGGAATATCTTTCAGCAATGGCGCAATGATGTTTGATCTTCCGCGTAGGGGCGTGCAAGCTTACTGCTTACTACTCGTCCCGATCCCCTGCTATACCGTGACTATTTCCAACAATGAATCTGACAACTGCCTGGATTCGTTGCCCTGTTCGCTTCCTTGTTCGCTTCTTTGCATTCCAAGCGCAGCCCACGTGTTGAGACTTTTAGAGATCTCGACGGAAGAAAGGTATTAGTCGTTGCAATAAGCAGCAATAGTAAGAGGCTTAGGCCACACTTGGTTCCCATTTCCATCTCTTGTCCGACTTGAAGTATTTCAGGCTTCCAATCCTTGTTCCAAATCTGTGCTGAATTGCAGAATCAAGGTTAGCCTCAAGACGCCGCTGCCGTTATTTCCACCATCGTGACTATGGAAACTTCTAGTTACATCACACCGAAAATGAGTGTTAAATAGAGGGAGCCGGTTGGTGCTGCCCAAGAATGGGCTCAGCTGCTACGCCTGATTTCTAATCGTGTATTATGTCATCCATTCATATTCTCTGCGGATGCAAATTGAGGCAACTTCTGTTCATTTAGTGGTGCGACGGGGCTACCTGTTACGATTAGATTGCCAGCAAGACGTGATAGATGCAGAGAAGTTCGGAGCCACCCGTCACGGTATTCACATGTCCTTGCACATGTCTGCTTTTCTCATCTTCTAATTTACCGCGTATGCCATTTTCCCTGGCTCAGGCTCAGGCTGGTGCAGTTTTGTTTTCTGTCTTTAAGCATGGGTTCAGACAGAGAAGTCTACAGAAGATTCCAGGGCCATTGAATATTTCTCTTATCTGGGGTATGAGTCATGCGTCAGAAAAATCGGCTGCATGCTCAAGATTATGCGAAGGTCACATCTTCAAAGCTTCAAAGCTTCAACCACCATGCCTATCAGTTCCACGATATGAATAGGACATATGGAAAAGTGGCACACGTTTACGGTTGTTTTCGGGGTACGTCCAGCTGGCTAAGACCATGATACCCATCAATGAAATTGCCAAGGACAAGACATACAACTTGCGGTATCTGACTTGGTCTCTGACCCAAAGGCATGCAACAACATTGTTATCAAGAATCAACTCGTTTTCGAGCAGACAGAGTCTGTCCTCTAGTACGTATTTCTTTCCAAGTAAGAGCTGGTCCTGGTCTCTTAAATCGAGAAGCTAGAACAAGCACGCTTTTGGGCTCCTTGCTACGTCAGGTGGCACATCGTCTCTAAATCCCTCACGTGCACCCATTAACTTCGCCACCTAGGCGCTCATCCCCGCATACAATGAAAGTTGCTGAACCCCGTATTCAACGTCAGTCATATGAGTCCAATTTTTCATGGCGTTACACGGCAGGTAGGTATTCTCAAAGCCTTGTGTGCACGAACCACCCCGCCCCAATTTCCTCGGCTTTGTGAGAGTCTCGATTCGTTGGGGCCCATATGAGATTGATATTGTCCCGTGGGTGAGTAAGTTGGCACTCGAACTCATTGGGCAAGCTGGTCTTGGATATTTGTTCGGTACTTTTGAAGCAACGGATTCTTGAGCGCGATCGAGCGACATCGGAGCCTATTTCCTTACATCGGCAAAATATTCTCCTCAAAAGTCCTAAATTTTGTTGGGAGGATGTTGCCATGGCTGAGTTTGGATCGCATTATGGACCTCGAGGAGATCCCGAATGCCCACGCTAGGGGCATTTACAAGACCAAGAAGAGACTACTGGATTGGGCGATGACACAACAGTCCAGAAGATCGGGAATGGCAAGGACATCATCAGTCTACTCAGTGTGTGCACCACAGACAACGACTGGTTTCCGAACAAGAATCCTGATTTATGTATGGCATTTATAGTGCGACTCAATCCGTCAGCATTCAAGGACCATAGACTGAGCGGAGAAGAAATTTTTGCGCAGGTGATGTGCGCCCACAGTGCGTTCTGGACTTGGCGCCTTTGACAACCTTTGTTAGGATGCTTACCCTAATGCCAGCAGCAACAACACCATCTACTCTTTCCCACACACCTGCTCTCTCTCCGACCTGATGTGCAGGGTAAACTCAGAGAGGAGCTTAGGGATGCTTTTCGGGAGAACAAAGAGCCTACGCACGACCACCTCGTTTCTTTACCTTGCTTGGAGGCGGTATGTTGTGAAACCCTGTGCCTGTAAGTCTTGGTTTCCTTTTACAGTCACGCGGCAATTACCAGAGTAACAAGAGCGTACATGCTCGTCTTATTAGCCTGTCTTGGACAGGCTCATGAACTAGCAGAGCACTAAGTGGCGTCACGCTCCCTCTTTCTGAGTTGCGACTATTCCGCAAAGTGTAATGTCCCATAATAGGAAGGTGCCAAGAAAGTCATGTTCTTCAATTCCAAAACGAGACCGTCACTTTCGATTAGTGTTTGAACTCAGCTTTCATTTAGTCAGCGTAATAAACATGTTTTGTTTTTATTTTTCAGTTAACTTATGTTTAAAGAACCAGAACCTTATTCTTTATTTTTATTGGCTAAGCACTTTACATGGGTTTTTTCTAAGTCGGTGTACTGGTGCACCGTCCATGTGCAGCCCCACCCAGGTGTCGCATCGCCCCATTCGCAATACCCTCCCCTTCTGCATACACGCGAAGGTGCACATTATATGAGCGAGGGCATAGACAAGAATATGAACATTTGTTCCTTCACACAAGTACAGTGGTAAAGCTAAACTGGTGGAAGCTCCACATTCCTAGGTATGGCTAGTCCGAAGTGGCAACATTTCAAACCCCTGATTTTGCCTCCGGAGCGAAGGGGTAATCTATATATCCCTCTGCACCATGGGTCTCCCATGTCTCTTGATTGGATAGTGCAAGCTTGGTGTTCTCTTTCAAGCGGCGTGGGAGATCAGGCTGTCAGAACAGACCAATCAGTGCGCGCTTCAACGGGACATGGGGTTGACACCAACATTCGATATAAAGTAGCGCGCGAACGAGACGAGGCCGCCTTCTTTCTCGACCACTTCTATGGCTGTATCGCGCTCGTAGCTCCCATTAGCGATGTACGGCTTATCGCCCCATATATCGTGCAGGAACTTGGTTGATGGCCTCGTCACAGTTCCGAGGACATCAGTGATTTCGATGACATGGAGGTACGCAAAGTCGGAATAGCTGTCGCGGATGCGCGTGACAAGCTCTGAAAACGTCGGGATCGGGTCCGGCATCCCCATCCCTGAAAACAGGTGTCGTCCATTATCGTCAACAGCGACCGACGCAAGCGGGTGAAAACTGACCCCGTGTCTTCAGATACGGGCTGATACGTATCCCGACTTTGTTCGCGCCGACCGCCTTGACCACCGCTTCTGTAATTTCCAGCACGAAGCGCAGGCGGTTCTCGAGAGAGCCGCCATAGTCGTCCGTTCGCTCGTTGCTGACGGTCTGGAGGAACTGGTCCGGGAGGAGGCCACCGGCCGATTGGATCTCCACCCCGTCGAACCCCGCTTTCAGCACCGCGTTTTCTGCGGCGGTCGCATAGAGCTGCACATATTCCTTTATCTCTGCTACGGTCAGTGGGCGCGGCGTCTCGTTTCCCTCCAGCGCGATTGCGCTCGGCCCGACGACGTCGTAATCGCCCGCTTTGCGCAGGACGTCGCCGTCTGCTACACGCCCGAGGCTCCAGAGCTGGAGATAAATGAACGACCCGTTCGCGTGTACCGCGTCCGTGATCTACAGAGAGAGGAACAGCCTCAATAGATGTCAGAGAAGAAGGGTATTTGCGAACCGCTTTCCACCCCGTGATCTGCTCGTCGGACCAGATGCCCGGGATGTTGGGGATTCCGCCTGCGCGCGGGGCAATGAGCGCTCCTTCGGTGATGGCGAGAGTGCCCGGGGTGCTTGTGCGCTGCGTGTAGTATGTGATGCCGAGCGCACCGAGGATGTATTGCTCGTCGGCGCGGCTTCGCATCATGGGAGCCAAGACGACTCGATGCTGCAGGTTGAGGGTGCCGATCTGGATGGGCTGGAATATTTTTGGGACGGGAGCGGCCATCTTAGCTATGCGGGGCAGCGAGGTGCAATCAATGACTCTGGAACGGCTCCCAATTTATAGGAATATCTTTCACCAATGGCGCAATGATGTTTAATCTTCTGCATGGTGGCGTGCAAGTTTACTGCTTACTACTCGTCACGATCCCCTGCTATACCGTGACTATTTCCGACAATGAATCTGACAACTGCCTGGATTCGTTGCCCTGTTCGCTTCCTTGTTCGCTTCTTTGCATTCCAAGCGCAGCCCACGTGTTGAGACTTTTAGAGATCTCGACGGAAGAAAGGTATAGTCGTTGCAATAAGCAGCAATAGTAAGAGGCTTAGGCCACACTTGGTTCCCATTTCCATCTCTTGTCCGACTTGAAGTATTTCAGGCTTCCAATCCTTGTTCCAAATCTGTGCTGAATTGCAGAATCAAGGTTAGCCTCAAGACGCCGCTGCCGTGAGTTCCACCATCGTGACTATGGAAACCTCTAGTTACATCACACCGAAAACGAGTGTTAAATCGGTTGCGGGAGCCGGTTGGTGCTGCCCAAGAATGAGCTCAGCTGCTACGCCTGATTTCTAATCGTGTATTATGTCATCCATTCATATTCTCTGCGGATGCAAATTGAGGCAACTTCTGTTCATTCAGCGGTGCGACGGGGTCACCTGTTACGATTAGATTGCCAGCAAGACGTGATAAGATGCAGAGAAGTTCGGAGCCACCCGTCACGGTATTCACATGTCCTTGCACATGTCTGCTTTTCTCACCTTCCAATTTGCCGCGTTATTTTCCCTGGCTGAGGCTCTTGCTCAGGCTGGTGCAGTTTTGTTTTCTGTCGTTAAGCATGGGTTCAGACAGAGAAGTTGTTGTGACATGTCGATCTTGCGGCGTTAGACGGCGTCTGAGAAGCTGATAAACACGGCAACGCGTGTACTCAGTCACAAGAGAAAAGACTTGATTCGGGATGGTAATCTACCTGATAAACACGGCAACGCGTGTACTACGAGCCCGTTAGCGTTACAGTAATAAGTCAGAATAAAAAGCAGCCCACCTCAGTCACAAGAGAAAAGACTGAGGTGCATATACGCTAGACTACGGCCTTAAGAGTAAAAGTGGAACTGTACAGTTAATAAAGCCCCTCGGGGCGCACATCGGGAAGGTGATTGTCCAAAAACGAAACTACAGCACTCCTATCACGGACCGCGCTACCGGCGATTGACCCGTCCAACAGAAGTCTACAGAAGATTCCAGGGCCATCGGATCCTTCTCTTATCTACCCTGCTTGGAGGCGGTATGTTGTGAAACCCTGTGCCTGTAAGTGGAGGGTCTTGGTTTCCTTGACATGTTATCTTAAGGGCATTACAGTAACCCGGCAATTACCGGAGTAATGAGAGCGTACATGCTCGTCTTATTAGCCCGTCCTGGTGGGGCTGCACATGGATGGTGCACCAGTACATCAACTTAGAAAAAACCCATGTAAAGTACTTAGCTAATAAAAGTAAAGTATAAGGTTCTTGTTCTTTAAACACAAGTTAACTGAAAAATAAAAACAAAGCATGTTTATTACGCTGACTAAATGAAAGCTCTGAGTTCAGACACTAATCAAAAGTGATAGTCTCATTTTGGAATTGAAGAACGTGACTTTCTTGACACCTTCCTATTATGGGTCGTTACACTTTGTGGAATAGTCGCAACTCTCTTTCTGTTCCGATTGATGATGTCAACGGACACAAAGCATACGTACCGAAGAATGCGAATGTGTACATCTACATTTATCATTTGAACCGTGACCCGTCGATTCGGGGTCAGACGCTGCAGAATGGAAACACTTCTGAATTGGTTGCTGATGCTGAGAAGTGTATTCTCAGATGCATTACCCTCATGCGAGTCGCTTCCTTATTGAACTTATATTATTGGCAATCTCGGCGATTATCAAAGCCATCTCCGACTTTGGGACGCTCGGATGGCCCATTCCTGTTTCGATGTAAAGGACACAAAAAACAAGACTCCCGTGCTTTCTTACCTTCTCGTTCAGCTCTCGGTACAATGCATGCTGTGTCAGTATGACCAAGACGAACATGCAGCCGCTCAAGGCGCAAACACCATTTCGCAATTCCCTGCACTGCGCATGCCGCATCTTTACCGAGGAGTGGTTGTGACGTTTCTGGACAGGCACAACGCCAGCGAGTGGCACGACTGGTGGTGTGTTTCCCCTTTCCATTACGTTCTATTATGCGCGTCACTAAGTGAGTGCACATTATATGAGCGAGGGCATAGACACGAATACGAACATTTGTTTCTTCACACAAGTACAGTGGTACACCTAAACTGGTAGAAGCTTCACTATACCACATTCCTAGGTATGGCCAGCCCGAAGTGGCAACATTTCAAACCCCTGGTTTCGCCTCCAGAGGCGAAGGGGATAATCTATGTATCCCTCTGCACCTTGGGCCCACCATGTCTTTGGATCGGATAGTGCGAGCTCGATGTTCTCTTTTAAGCGGCGTGGGAGATCAGGCTGTCAGGACCGGCCAATCAGTGTGCGCTTCGATGGGACATGGGGTAGTCGACACTGACATTTGATATAAAGTAGCGTCCGAATGAGATCAGGCCGCCTTCTTTCTCGACCACTTCTATGGCTGTATCGCGTTTCGTAGCCCCCATTAGCGATGTACGGCCTGTCGCCCCATATGTCGCGCAGGAACTTAGACGACGGCCTCGTCACAGTTCCGAGGATCTCAGTGATTTCAATGACATGGAGGTACGCAAAGTTGGGATAGCTGTCGCGGATGCGCGTGACAAGCTCTGCAAATGTCGGGATCGGGTCCGGCATCCCCATCTCTGAAAACAGGCGTCGTCCATTATCATCAACAGCGACCGACGCAAGCGGGTGAAAGCTGACCCCGTATTTTCAGATACGGGCTGATACGTATCCCGACTTTGTTCGCGCCGACCGCCTTGACCACCGCCTCGGTAACTTCCAATACGAAGCGCAGGCGGTTCCCGAGAGAGCCGCCATAGTCGTCCGTTCGCGTGTTGCTGACGGTCTGGAGGAACTGGTCCGGGAGGTAGCCACCGGCCGATTGGATCTCCACCCCGTCGAACCCCGCTTTCAGCACCGCGTTTTCTGCGGCGGTCGCATAGAGCTGCACGTATTCCTTGATCTCTGCAACGGTCAGTGGGCGCGGCGTCTCGTGGCCCTCCAGCGCGATTGCGCTCGGCGCAACGACATCGTAATCGCCCGCTTTGCGCAGGACGTCGCCGTCTGCTACACGCCCGAGGCTCCAGAGCTGGAGATAAATGAACGATCCGTTTGCGTGTACCGCGTCCGTGATCTACAGAGAGAGGAACAGCCTCAATAGATATCAGAGAAGAAGGGTATCAGCGAACCGCTTTCCATCCCGCGATCTGCTCGTCGGACCAGATGCCCGGGGCGTCGGGGATTCCGCCTGCGCGCGGGGCAATGAGTGCTCCTTCCGTGACGGCGAAAGTGCTCGGGGTGCTTGTGCGCTGCTTATAGTATTCGAGGCTGAGCGCACCAAGGATGTATCGCTCGTCGGCGCGGCTCCGCATCATGGGAGCCAAGACGACTCGATGCTGCAGGTTGAGGGTGCCGATCTGGATGGGCTGGAATAGTTTTGGGACGGGAGCGGCCATCTTAACTATGCGGGGCAGTGAGGTGCAATGAATGACTCTGGAACGGCTGACAATTTATAGGAATGGGAGGAATATCTTTTAGCGATGGCGCAATGATGTTTAATCTTCCGTATGGGCGTGCCAGCTTACTGCTTACTACTCATCACGATCCCCTGCTATACCGTGACTATTTCCGACAATCATCTGACAACCGCCTCGCATTCGCTGCCTTGTTCGCTTCCTTGCGTTCCAAGCGCAGCCTACGCCTGAGCCTCTCACTATTTGTGCTTATTGTAACGACTATACCTTTCTTCCCTCGAGGTCTCTAAAAGTCTCAACACCACACTTGGTTCCCATTTCCGTCCCTTGTCCGACTTGAAGCTTCCAATTCTTGTTCCAAATCTGTGCTGAATTGCAGGATCAAGGTCAGCCTCAAGATACAGCTGCCTTGATTTCCACCATCGTGACTACGGAAACCTCCCGGAGGAAATGCGCTCATCACACTGAAAACAAGTGCTGAATCGGCTGCAGAAGTCGGTTGGCCCAGCTCCTGCTGCCCATCCATGAATGGGCTCAGCTGCAGCTGCTACGCCTGAATCAAACGATCTCGCTTTCCTTTTCTAATCGTGTATTATGTCATCCATTCATATTCTCGGATGCAAATTGAGTTCCGTTCATTCAATGGTGCGACGAGGTTACCTGTTACTGATCTAGACTGCCAACAAGACGTCTTTAATGCGGATAAGATAGAGAAGTTAATGCGGAGCCACCCGTTACGCTATTTACATGTCTGCTCTTCTCATCTTCCTATTTGCTGCACGTATGTCATTGTCTCAGTTTTGTCCTCTGTCCTTAAGCGTAGGCACAGACAGCGAAGTCTACAGAAGATTCCAGGCCAGTCGAATCCTTCTCTTATCTGGGGTAAGAGTCATACGTCAGAGAAATTGGCCGCATGCTCAAGAGATTGTACGAAGGTCATTGGCGTCACACCCTCAACCACCATGTCTATCAGTTACACAAGACGATAGGACATACGGAAATGTGGCACGCATTTACAGTTTTTTCAGGGTACGTCCAGCTGGCCGAACCTATGATGCCCATCAATGAAATTGCCAAGGACAGGACATACAACTTGTGGTATCTGACCCAAAGGCATGCAACAACATTCTTATCAAGGATAACTCGTTTTCGAGCAGACAGAGTCTGTCCTCTAGTACGTATTTCTTTCCAAGTAAAAGCTGGTCCTGGTCTCTTAAATCGAGACGCTGGAACAAGCACGCTTTTGGGCACCTTGCTGCGTCAGGGGACACCACGTCTCTAAATACCTCACGTGTACCCATTAACTTCGCCACCTATCTAGTTGCTCATCACCGCATGCAACGAAAGTTGCTGAGCCCGTATTCAACGTCAATCATATGAGATATATGAGTCCAATGTTTCACGGTGTTACACGGAAGGTAGGTATTCTCAAAGCCTTGTGTGCGGCACGAACCACTCCGCTCCTCAGCTTTGTGAGAGTCTCGATTCATTGGTGGCCCATGGCCTACATGAGATTAATCTTGTCCCGCGAGTGAGTAAGTTGGCACTCGAACTCATTGGGCAAGCCGGTCTTGGATATTCGTTCGGTACTTCTGAGGCGACGAATTCTTGAGCGCGATCAAGCAACATCGGAGCCTATTTCCTTACATCGGCAAAATATTCTCCTCAAAAGTCCTAAATTTTGTTGGGAGGATGTTGCCATGGCTGAGTTTGGATCGCATTATGGACTTCGAGGAGATCCTGAATGTCCACGCTAGGGGGCATTTACGAGACCAAGAAGAGACTAGTAAATCATCGGGCGATGACACAACAGTCCAGCAGATCAGGCCGATCAGGAATGGCAAGGACGTGACATCATCAGTCTACTAAATGTCAGTCTACTCAATGTGTGCATCACAGACAACGACTACGTTTTCCGAACAAGAATCCTGATTTATGTATGGCATTTATAGTGCGACTTAATGCGACAGCATCCGAGGACCATAAACTGAGCGGAGAAGAAATCATTGCGCAGGTGATGTACGCCCACAGCGCATTCAGGACTCGGGGGGCCCTTGACGACGTTTGTTAGGACGCTTACCTTAATGGCAGCAGCAACAACATTGGCTACTCTTTCCTGCGTTTTACACCTGCTTCTTTCCGACCTGACATGCAGGATAAGCTCAGAGAGGAACTTAGGGATCCTTGTCAGGAGAACGAAGAGCTTACGCACGACCATCTGCTTTCTTGGAGGCGGTATGTCGTGAAACCCTGCACCTGTAAGTGGAGGGTCTTGGTTACTTTGACACATTATCTTAAGGGCATTACAGTCACCCGGTAATTACTGGAGTAACGAGAGCATGCGCGACAGTTCATGCTCGTCTTATTAACCTGTCTTGGCTCATGAACTAGCAGCGCGCTAAGTGACGTCATGCTCCCACTTTCTGCTCCGATTCACGACGTCGACGGACACAAAATCCATGAAGTATACGTACCGAAGGATGCGGATGTGTACACCATTTATCATTTGAACCGTGACCTATCGATTTGAGGGTCAGACACTGAAGAATGGAAACACTTTTGAATTGGTAGCTGGCCCTGGGAAGAGTAAAGAGTATTCTCAGGTGTGTTACCCTCATGCGAGTCGCTTCCTTGTATTATCGGCAAGCTCGGCGATATCAAAGCCATCTCCGACTCTGAGACGCTCGAATAGCCCATTTCTGTTTCGATTTTAAGGACACTAAAAAACAAGATTCTCGTGCTTCATTACCATCCCTTTTCGTTCAGCTCTCGGTTCAACGCATGTTGTGTCAGTGCGATCAACACGCGAATGCAGCCGCTCGCGGCGCAAACACCATGCCGCAATTTCCTGCATTGCGCATGTCGCATCTTTACCCAGAAGGGGTTGCGACGCTCTGGACAGGCACAACGCCTCGACAGGCACGACCGGTGGTGCATTCCCCTTTCTGTTATGTGCGCCACCAAGCGAGTGCAAATTATATGAGTGGGGACATAGTTTTCACGATTTACGAAAGTCATCGTACTCATTGGTGGGCGACATCCGCAAGACTAGCAAGTGTTTAGAGCCATTTAGGGCCATTTAGGACGGTCTTAAACGCTCTAAACGGCTTTAAACACTTACCAGTATTGCATGTGGAGGGTCATAGACATGGGCAACAAATACGAATACGAAAATTTGTTCCTTCACACGAGTACAATGGTACAGCTAAACTGATGGAAGCTTCACCATGGCACGTTCCTAGGTATAGCTAGCCCGAAGTTCAAACCCCTGGCTTTGCCTCCGGGGCGAAGGGGTAATCTACATATCCCTCTGCACCTTGGGTCCACCATGTCTTTGGATCGGATAGTGCGAGCTCGGTGTTTTCTTTTAAGCGGCGTGGGAGATCAGGCTGTCAAAATCGGCCAATTAGTGCGCGCTTCGATGGGACATGGGTGGTCAACACCGACATTTGATATAAAGTAGCGCCCGAACGAGACGAGGCCGCCTTCTTTCTCGACCACTTCTATGGCCGTATCGCGCTCGTAGCTCCCATTAGCGATGTACGGCCTGTCGCCCCATATGTCGCGCAGGAACTTAGACGACGGCCTCGTCACAGTTCCGAGAATATCAGTGATTTCGATGACATGGAGGTACGCAAAGTCGGGATAACTGTCGCGGATGCGCGTGACGAGCTCTGCAAATGTCGGGATCGGGTCCGGCATCCCCATCCCTGAAAACCGGCGTCATCCCATCACCACCACCACCAGCCGACACAAGCGGAGAAACAAACTTACCCTGTAATGTCAGATACGGGCTGATACGTATCCCGACTTTGTTCGCGCCGACCGCCTTGACCACCGCCTCGGTAACTTCCAATACGAAGCGCAGGCGATTCTCGAGAGAGCCGCCATAGTCGTCCGTTCGCGTGTTGCTGACGGTCTGGAGGAACTGGTCCGGGAGGTAGCCGCTGGCCGAGTGGATCTCCACTCCGTCGAACCCTGCTTTCAGCACCGCGTTTTCTGCGGCAGTCGCGTAGAGTTGCACGTATTCCTTGATCTCTGCGACGGTCAGCTCGCGCGGCGTCTCGTGGCCCTCCAGCGCGATTGCGCTAGGCGCGACGATCGAGTAGCCGCCCGCTTTGCGAAGGACGTCGCCCTCCGCTACACGCCCGAGGACCCAGAGTTGGAGATAAATGAACGATCCGTTCGCGTGTACTGCGTCTGTGATCTACAGAGAAACAACCCCATAGGAAAAAAATGTCAGAGAAGAGAGAAGGGTAAGCGAACCGATTTCCACCCGGCGATCTGCTCGTCAGACCAGATGCCAGGGACGTTGGTGGATCCGCCTGCATGCAGGGCAATGAACGTTCCTTCGGTGATGGCGAGAGTACCAGGGGTACTGGTACGCTGCTTGTAGTATTCGAGGCCGAGCGCACCGTGGACGTATCGCTCGTCGGCGCGGGTCCGCTTCATGGGAGCCAAGACGACCCGGTGCTGTAGGTCGGTGGTGCCAACCTGGATGGGCAGGAATAGTTTTGGGACGGGAGCGGTCATCTAAGCTATGCGGGGCGGTGCGGTCAATAATTCAGAACGGCTCTCAATTTATGGGGAGCATGTCTTTCAGCGATGATGATTAATGATGATTAACCTTCCGGTTGATTACCAGCGATAATGGGCACATGATGGGGGCCTCTGTCATAATATGCAGAATCAAGGTCGGCCTTGAGGCCTTGAGGCGTCGTTGACGTAATTTCTACCATCGTGACTACGGCAAACTCTTGAAAATACGTTACACTGGGCTGGACTCCTGCAGCGCCAGCTTACTTGGTACTTGAAGCTGATATGACCAAACGATCGGCTCGCTTTCCTTTTCTAATCGTGTGAACATTATGTCACCTTATGTGAGTAATCTAGAGAAAACTCCGGTTCTGGAGGAGGCTTCAGACGCCACGGGAACAAGACATGCAGTTGCTGGATTGGGTCAATTCTTCGCCATCCATTCAGTGGTGCGATATTTGAAACTACGATGAGGATTTTTCCAGCAAAACAATCTCTAAAACAGCCAATAAAACAACCCTACCCTCGGCATCCCTCTGTGCTGACTTTATTTGTCCTCATTCAGGGTTGCAGTGAATGATCAAGACGTAATTCAGGACGATGTCATTCAGTTATATAAGATGCAGAGAGGTTCCAGTCTACGCTGAGCGCCACCCGTATTGTCATGTCTGTTCTCATCTTCCGATTTGTTATATATGCCATTGTCGCCTTGGCTGGTGCAGTCTTGTTCTCTGTCCTTAAGCACAGGTTCCGGCAGCGAAGTCTCCAGAAGATTCAAGGGCCATCGAATCACACTCTTTTTTGGGGTAAGAGCCATGAGAAAATTCGGCCGGATGCTCAAATAGATGCAGGTCATTGGCGTCACTTTTTCAACCACCATGCCTATCAGTTCCACGAGACGATAAATAGGACATACGGAAAAGTGGCACGCATCTATGGTTTTTTCGGGGTACGTCCTGGCTGGCTGACACTCTCATGCCTATCAACGAAATTGCCAAGAATAGGACATACAACTTGTGGTATCTGACCCAAAGGCATGCAATAACATTGTAATTAAGGATCAACTCGTTTTCGAACAGACGGAGGCTGTCCGCCAGTACGTATTTGTTTCTGAGTAAGAACTGGTCCTGGTCCCTGACCTGAGAAGCTGGCACAAGCACGCCTTTGGGCCAGGGCTCCTTGCTACGTCGGGTAGGCACCTTGTCTCTAAATTCCTCACATACACCTGTTAACTTCGCCACCTATCTAGGTTCTCAGCACCGCAAACAACGAAAGTTGCTGAACCCCGTATTCAACGTCAATCATATGAGATATATGAGTCCAATTTTCCATGACGTTACACGGCAGGTAGGTACTCTCAAAGCCTTATGTGCATGAAACACTCCGCCTCAATCTCCTCAGCTTTGTGAGAGTCTCGATTCGTTGGTGGCCCATGGCCCACATGAGATTAATATTGTTCCGTGGGTGAGTAAGTTGGCACTCGAACTCATTGGGCATGCCGGTCTTGGATATTCGTTCGGTACTTTTGAAGGCAAGAACGACGAATTCTTGGGCGCGATCAAGCAATGGGTGTTAGTACCATGAATGCCTTTAATGATGGCGTTGGTCTTACGCCTTTTAGGCCCGTCGGTCACCATCTGAAGGTACATCGAAACTTATTTCCTCACGTCAGCAAAATATTTCCCCCCAAAATCCTGAAGTTCATTGGAAGGATGTTGCCATGGCCGAGTTTGAAACGCCTCATGGACCTTGCGGAGATCCTGAATGCACACGCTAGGGGCATCTACGAGGCCAAGAAAAGAGTACTGGAATCCGGCGACGACGCGACCGTCAAGCAGATTGGGAATGGCAAGGACATCATCAGTCTACTCAGTGCGTGCACCACAGACTGCAGCTGCCTTTTCCGTACAAACGACTTGATGTATGTCATTTATAGTGCGAGCCAATGCGACAGCATCCGAGGATGATCAACTGAGCGAAGAAGAAATTGTTGCGCAGGTGATGTACGCCCGCAGCGCGTTCTGAAATTGGAGTCCTTCATGATCATCTTTATTAGGATGCTTACCCAAGCAGCAACAGCAACAACATCGGCTACTCTTTCCCGCGTTTTACACCTACTCTCTCTCCGACCTGACGTGCAGGATAAGCTCAGGGATGAGCTTAGAGATGCTTGTCAGGGGAATGAAGAGCTTATGCACGACCACCTGGTTTCTTTACCTTACTTGGAGGCAGTGTGCCGTGAAACCCTGCGTCTGTAAGTGGTCGGTCTTGGTTCTTTTGACATGCAATGTCAAGGACGTTACAGTTATCCACCGGTTGCTGGAGTAATGAGAACGTACGCGACAGATCATACTCGTTTTATTAACATGCTCACGAGCTAGCAGCGCGCTCAGCGACGTCGTGCTCCCGCTTTCCGCTCCGATTCGCGACGTCGATGGACGCAAAATCCATGAAGTATTCGTACCGAAGGATACAAATGTATATGTCCACATATATAATTTGAACCGCGACCCATCGATTTGGGGGCCAGACGTGACAGAATGGAGACCGGAACGATGGCTGGCGCCACTTCCCGAGAGTGTCCAGGAGGCACACATACAAGGCGTATATGCCAACATGTGAGCGAAGTAGTTTCTGGATACCAATAGTATTTTGTTACTAACTAGGTTAGGATGACATTTATCGGTGGCCCGCGAGCCTGCATGTACGTATGGCGATGTCTTATTGAAATGAGCCGAACTAACGCAGCTAGTGCTTTTAGCGGATTCAAATTTGCACAGCTTGAAATCAGTAAGTGAAAAGTGACGACGCAACGTACCTTGTTAATCACCCTTTCTATATCTAGAGGTCGCATTGTCGCAGATGATTCCTGCATTCCGATTTGAGCCCACTGGCGCCGAAATAGTGTGGCTATTTGACACCGTTACGAACCCATCGGTGAAGGGATCGCCGTCGGTTCCAATGCTTCCCGTATTGGTTTCTCGGTATGGGAATTCCCCCTAGTCCTTGGTCCCGGTTCGCTACACTTGCACTGCCGAGTCGCGCGTGCTTCTGCCCACACCTTGGCCCACACTTGAAGTGTACTCGATACAGTTTCCCGAATTGAATCTGCATGTACATTTTGTAAACCACGCATCCAGCGGTGCGACCGCCATTAAGCTTAGCTTTAATCCTAGTGTGATGTGTTCCAGTGGCTCAGGCCTTCGACACTGAGCAGCGGAATTGGCGCAAAGAACGAAAGACTCCGAAGACTCCAATACATATCACGAGATTGGTCACGTCACTTGACTGTGGGTCCACGTGACTCAGCGCGTGCGAAGCGAACCGTGACGCACCTTTCCCTCCGTCACTTTCGTCCTACATTGATATTCAGCTCTTACATTTTCTACCCATTGAATGAGTCAATCACGCAGAATTATTGTCAAAAGGCTGATCTCTGGAAACAGAGATATTCTTCAGCGCTCAGCCTCTGGAGCCTTTGTGTCAAGTGCCAACTTGCTTTGTGAAGTGTCAACCTGACTCAGCCATCAAGAAGCCCGCGTCTTTCTGTCAAACAGTATCACGCCGTCCATCCCGCACTCAGTCCTGTGGGGTCCAGTACTTCTTGAGCGTTCAATGTAACTCCCCTCCCTTCTCCACCCGATCACCCACGTTCATCCCCTGCGCTCTCTCACGTTGGCAGGCGAGATGGACGGTCCCTCATTATGAATGGGCCATTGTATATCTCTGCTCGAATGCGTCATGTTCCACTCAGGTCGAGTCACCGTCGGCGACTCGGAGCGGCTGCACGTGTGATCTTACCGCCCATGGCGTCTTGACGGCCATTCTGCGGCATTGGCGGCTGTGACTCTCATAAATGGTGTAGGGGCGTCCAGAAGGACGCACGCGTTACGATATAGGCGGTCTATTGACCGCTTCCCTGTCCTTGTCGCCACTTCGCCCACCGGCACGTGCCGCGCCAAGTTGGACACAGGAACCGAGTGCCAATTAAGATGGTTCCTCTTCGACTCTCACTCTCACCTGTTCTAGAGCAGTGATTGAATCTGGGTGTCACGTCTTTCCTGTGGGTCTATTCCATCTCGAGTTGAATGTTAGTGTGTATGTGCGTCTATCGTCCTAGCTTCCTGGGAATGTTACTGTACTGTAGAGCGGCTATCTGTCGAATACAAGACGTCCCCATCGTAACTATGTGCTGGTGTAATCAGTGCCCTTTAGTACCCCCCCTGCGACTTTTTTGTTCTCCCCTAACTTCAACCACCCATCCAACCTCCACCTAACACAATGTCTCAAGTTCCGTCTACTGCCACCTCTTCCACAGACTTTGCAACAATATTTACAACTGCTCTAGAAGCGTACAAGCAGCAGACGAAGAAAGACATTACTTCTCATCCCCTAGCCGCTGAGCTACAATCTTGTGACACCTCCAGTGCCATTCTCGCCGTGCTTCAGGCCCAAGTCCAGGCATTTGATCAATCTCAAAGTGTCAAGTTAACAAGGTGGCTGGATCCCACTGTAAATGTCTTGTATGCATTCTCTGCGACCCTCAGTAGCAGTGTTGGGCTGGTAATTACGTGGCATTAAGCTGCTCGAGATTTACCCTCTGATGTGCGTGACTACAGATCTTCCCACCTTCAAATGCGATTTTTGCTGGGATTGGCGTCCTCCTCCAAGTGAGCATCTTTCTTGACCCGACCCGTGTCGTTGTGACACCTCTATTTCTTAGGCCGTCAAGGATGTCCACGCTAGCCAAAATGCCCTTATAGACTTATTTGGTCGCCTGGAACACTTTTTTAAGCGGCTTGAAAAATATATAAAGGTCCGGCCGACCGCCACTCTGCTGGACATCATCGTAAAGATTATGGTCGAAGTTCTCTCGATCCTGGGGATCATGACGAAGGAGATCGGGCAGGGGAAAATAAGTATGTCGCTCTGTACTGATATGTCTCCAAACATGACCTTCGTCCAGAGAAATACCTCAAGAAGCTGGCTGGAAGAAAGGACATCGAGGATGCGCTTCAGCGCCTAGACCGATTGACGCAAGAAGAGGCTTGGATGGCAACAGCAGAAAACCTGGAGATCACCCGTAGTATTGACGACAAGATGAAGGACGTAGATGAAAAGGTAGAGGGGGTGAATGAAGGAGTACGAGGTGTCGACATGAAAGTAGAGGGTATCGATAGTAAGATGCAGAGCTTCGGCAGCCAGGTACAAGGCGTCGACCGCAAAGTTGGCTCAGTCATCGAAGGTGTGTTATACCTGCATTACCCGGCTCCCCCCGGGCCCGCCGACCTCAGCATTTTACTCGGTTAGATTTAAAGGAGAACGGAGTAGCGATTCAACAAGTGGCCAATCAAGTCAGCAACATGAATCGTTCGTAATCTTCTAACTTCATCACCGCCGATCACGGAAGCTTGAACTTTCTGACAGGGAAAAAACTACGCAAAGACCTCCGTAAATGGGTTGCTCTCCCCGATCCATCTTTCGACGATAGTTTTTATATCATCGCATCTAGTATGCGTCACAAGGGTACCGCCGTGTGGTGCACCAAAGGGAACACCCTTACGGATTGGAAAACATCTGGTCCATTGTTGTGGATTCACGGAAAACGTACGTATCCCATCACCGTGTGGGTCATAGTTGCCACTGACGACTCCTGAATTGATAGCTGGCTCTGGGAAGACTGTTCTCAGGTACGTTACCCCTCATGAGAGTCGCTTCCTTATCGAAATTATATTATGGCAAGTTCGGCGATTATCCAAGATATAAAAGTCATTTCCGACTCTGGGGACGCTCGCATGGCCTATTTCTTTTTCCATTTTACGGACACAGAAAATCAAGACGCCCGTGCTTTATTATCATCCATTCTCGTTCAACTCTCTAATCAATCCGATCAACTCTGTGATGTTCTTCAAAAGTTATTTTCAGCACACAAGGATGGGTCAGAACAACCGACAGACGACTCACTTTTCAAATGCCTTGAAAATATGCTCACGATCGAAGAACAAATACCTATCTACCTCATCATGGATGGCCTCGATGAGTGTCCCAATGACTCGGGCATTCCAACGCCGCGTGAAAAGGTCCTTAAACTGGTGAAAGCACTTGTCGATATTCCCCGTCCAAATCTGCGCCTATGTATAACGAGTCGTCCAGAGTTCGACATACATACCACACTTGAGCCTTTGGCAACTCAACAATTGTCCCTCCACGACGAAAGCGGACAGAAGCAAGACATTAACGATTACATTACTTTCGTCGTCCACTCAGATCAAAGGATGAAGAAATGGCTAGACGATGATAAGAATGCGGTCATCGAGGGTCTCACAGAGAAAGCAAATGGAATGTAAGGGTGTCTTTGAACGCCCACAATCCCCCCCACCGACTCACGTTTTCAAACAGGTTCCGATGGGTTTTTTGTCAATTGGAGGTTCTGCGGCCTTGTTTCCCAAAGGATGTACGCGGCATCCTCAAGGAACTTCCCGAGTCACTGGACGGGACATACGAACGTATACTGAAGCAGATCCCCAAGGCAAATAAACGTTATGCCTATCGACTTTTGCAATGTCTCACAGTAGCCGTTCGTCCACTCAGAGTCGAGGAGCTCGCGGAAGTGCTCGCGTTTGACCTGGACGCGGAAGGCATCCCAAAGTTGATCGCGGGTTGGCGCTGGGAAGACCAAGAAGAAGCGGTACTGTCGACCTGTTCCAGTTTGGTCTCCATAATCGGCGACGAAGACCACCAAATTGTTCAGTTCTCGCATTTCTCTGTAAAAGAATTCATGACATCGGATCGCCTCGCGACTTCCATGAGAGAATTCCATATCTCCATCGAGCCTTCTCACGTGATTCTTGCCCGGGCTTGTCTCGGCACACTATTCCGTCTGGACGACCATGACAATGACAGCGCCAAACGTATTCCTCTTGTTCGATACGCTGCTCAACATTGGGTCGCGCACGCTCAGGTTGGGGACGTGGAACTACAGATAAAGGACGAAATGGATTGTTTCTTCGATATGGACAAGTCGCACTTTTCAGCATGGGTCCGAATACAAGACATACAAGAGCTCTTGACGGTTTCCGCGTCTGAGCGCCCGAGAGCTGTGCCATTTCCAGCCGCTCCCTTGTACTTCGCCGCTCGGAGGGGGTTCTGCGGTCTAGTAGAACGCCTGGCAATCAACTACCCACAGCAAGTAAATCATTTGGGTGGTCGATACGGTGCTCCGCTGCATGCGTCGGTGCTAGGGGGACATATCAAGGTTGCTCAGATACTACTCGAACGTAACGCGGAGGTCAATGCCTCAAATGACTACCTTGGATATACTCCATTGCACATGGCATCAGATGGTGAAAACCCTGATTTTGTGCAGTTATTACTGAACCACAGTGCGGATGCGCGCTTACGTGACAACAGCGGAGGAACATCATTGCATATAGCGGCATCTCGCGAGAGCCTCGAGGTAGTTCGGATACTATTCAAGGGCAATGTAGAGGTCAATTCTCTGGATGACGAGGGATCTACCGCATTACACCGAGCAACGAGGAGCGGAAACCGTGATATTGTGCGGTTATTGCTGGACCGCGACGCAGATGTAGGTGTGCGCAATAACAGTGGCTACACTCCACTGCATATAGCGTCATTCCGTGGTAACCTCGAGGTTGCTCGGCTACTACTGGAGCGCAATCCAGAGATCAACTCCCAGGACGATCGCCGAGCTACCCCGTTACACAGAGCGTCGAAGGGCGGAAATCCTGATGTTACGCGGTTGCTGCTGGACCACGACGCAGATGTGCACATGCGGGACGAGAGGGGAAACACTCCGTTGCATTTGGCGGCGGCCAACGGCAACCTCGAGGTCGCTCGGGTATTACTCGAGCGCAATGTAGAGGTAGATTCCCGGAACGACAAGGGATCGACCCCACTACTCCGAGCGGCGGAGGGTAGGCGGGAAGGAGACCTAGACATTGTGCGGCTCTTGCTGGACCACGGTGCGGATGCGCAGGCACGCAACCTCATTGGAAAGACCGCATCCGAACTAGCAACCGGCCGACGACAGCAGGAGATCATACAATTGTTATCTAACCATGCTGCGGAATGAACAAGCAGGACGTAATATAGTACCTTCGTTGACTTACTGTAGTGATATAAACGTGACGATTCCCCATTTTATTGTACATTCTCACCGGAGTGATCCGCCGAAGCACTATTATGCTGCGAAATCATACTCGCCGTCCCTCCACTTCCGAATTTCGGTCATATGAAAAACTATTATGACGCGACTGCTGCCAACCCGTTCCTTTAGGGTCTCGGATACCCACATTCATTTGACCTATCGACTATGATACAGGTGTTCGGCGACGGGCATAGCCAAGGCTGCCGAAACTCTTCCGTAGCACGCTCCCAGGAAGGGGTTAGCCTTCAGTAACGACTCTTTGAGTTCTCAGTCTTTGCCTCTGCGGCAAAGGGGTAGTCGGTATATCCTTCCGCGCCTGGGCTATAGAATGTCTCGCGGTTAGGTGGTGCGAGCTCGATATTGTCCTTCAGGCGTAATGGGAGATCAGGCTGTCGGAATCAGCAAATCAGTGCGCGGTTCGACGGAAATGGGACCAGTCGACACCGACATTTGCTATAAAGTGGCGTGCAAAAGAGACGAGGCCGCCTTCCTTCTCGACTGTCTCTATAGCAGTGTCGCGCTGAAAGTCAGTATTGGCGATGTATGGCCGATTGCCCCATATGTCGCGTAGGACTTTGTTCGATGCTCCACTGGGGTTGTCACCGGCAGGAGGGTCCAAAACGTGGATGTATGCAAAGTCGGGATGATTGTCGCGGATACGCATGACGAGCTCTGCAAACGTCGGGATTGGGTCCGGCATCCTCATTCCTGCAACGAGGACCATCCAGTTACGTCAAGAAATACCGAAGCTCCAACCACGACTCACCCTGGTAAGTTGACCACGGGCTGAGACGTATGCCCACTTTGTCTGCGCCGACCGCCTCAACCACCTTATCTGCGATCTCCAGCGTGAAGCGCGTGCGGTTCTCGATCGAGCCGCCGTACTCGTCCGTTCGCGTGTTGGAGTTGGTCTGGAGGAACTGATCCGGGAGGTAGCCATTGGCCGCGTGGATCTCCACGCCGTCGAACCCTGCCTTCAACACCGCGTTTTTCGCGGCGGTGGTGAACAGTTGCACATATTCTTTGATCTCCTCCACGGTCAGCGGGCGAGGGGTACCGCTGTCCTTCAGTGGGATGGCACTCGGCGCGACATGTGGGTACCCGCCCTCTTCCCGAAGGATTTCAGCATTTGCGGCGCGGCCGAGGGCCCAAAGCTGGAGAAAAATGGACGATGTGTTCTCGTGTACCGCATCCGTGACCTACGTCGAGACAGAGAGGAGACAAGGAATCCAAGGGTCCCGGTTCAATCAAGTCGTCTGGGAAGGAAAGCGAGAGAAAGTAACAACGAACCGATTTCCATGCCGCGATCTGCTTGTCACTCCAAATGCCGGGGATGTTTTTATATCCGCCAGCCTGCGCGGCAATGAACGTAGCTTCGGTGATTGCTAGAGTTCCTGGGACGCTAGTTCGTTGCTTGTAATACTCCACGGCAAGTGGACCGTGCACATATTGCGCATCGGCGCGGCATCGAGTCATGGGAGCCAAAACGACTCGGTGCTGCAGGTTGGCGGTACCAACGCGGATGGGCTGGAAAAGCTTCGGCACTTTAGAGGCCATCCTGTTCTTTTCTCTGGAAAGGTGGACAGTGAGGTGAGTGGATGGACGAAAAGGTTGAAGGAAAGGAAGGTGGTCCAAGCGAAGACCATATAACCCTCCTGGGCGCTTGCCGGACTGACTGACAGATTGAGTGGATGACAAAGTCAGTGAGAAATGCAGGATTGATTGGGACGGCCTGAGTAAGATGCCGTGATTCTTATCCACGTTGGATTCCGTGTCCTAGTCTCCTAGAAATGGGCATGACGAAGGCTTCGGATTACACGAAGCAGGGCCGCTTGCCACTGGCAGTGGCCGCTCTCTATGTCAGGTATGATGAGACGGTAAGAGGCCTGATGACCACCACCTTGGACGTCACCCAGGTCGCTGGAGATCATTGCGATTGCAATACAGAGCTGAACAATTCTATTCAAGGGAACGTTGCCGTATTCAGGCCGTCACAGTACGGTCTTCGAGGGAACCTGTTTCCAAAAAAGGAACCGTTGCTTGGTCAGCTAGGGTCAGGACCTGACCGGACCCCGGCCGACCGGCGACTGGCCGGACTTCTCGACTGTTCTCAACGCGTCGGGGAGATTCTGCCACAATGAGTCAGACGCTTTGAAGTGGACAGTCACCGCCTTGACCCTCCAGAATGTTCACAACGACGCGCGTACCCGACGCGTATGCGCTGACAGAGCAACTAGCAGTCCCTATAAATTGCCCACCTCTCTGCTGGGGACCGGCCACAAACAGTTTCTTGATACTCCACTCGAACATCCACTCACAACATGCACTTCTACAACCCATCGCCACTTTCAATGGGTTATATCCCGCGTACCTCCTATCGACCTGCTCTCGTACCCACTTATCTGGATGACTGAGAGCTCTTCCCCCCTCGCCTTTGAAGGGCTTGGCCATCCCGCCTTCTCCCACAGCCTTTCCCCCCGTCTGGACGCCCAGACACGCTACCGGCGTGCGCTGCACGAGCTGCAGGCCGCAGAGGAAGAGTTTGAAGCTCATCTTGCTCTGAAGCATGCCCGACAGGCCGCCGTTCTACGTGAGCATGCTGCGCGTCGTGAACGCGCGTTAGCCATTCAGGCTGAAGTCGAAGCGCATCGAGCGCGCGCGCGCAGTGCAAGCGGAGCTCGCAGAGGACTATGAACGTCACCAACGTGCTCTCCAAGCTCAGGTTGCGCTCGACCGAGCGCGGCGCCAGAAGCATGCACTCCTTCATGCCTTCGTAGACGCTAACTCTAGGGACCCTTTCGCTTCTGAGCGTCCCTTTACCAGGACGCGGCAAACCCACTCCAGGCCATCGCGCCTTCCTGTGTTCCATCACGGCGAAGTCCCCACTCTCGAGGGTCTTCTGCGGCCATATACCGGGACCCATCCCCATCCCCACGACCACCACCTTCAGCAATTCGGCTCACCTGCTGCTTCTCAGCACCGCTCCACAGAGCCACAGCCTTCGGAGAAGCAAGATGTGGAAACAGATGCGTTGAAAGCTATCCTGGAATTTATCCATGGCCTTGCCGCCCACGCTAAAGAGGCAGCTAACGGATCAGAGACCGTCCCTAAGGTGCGTTTAATCGCCAGGTGTGTTGACCTTCAGGACTATATATGTCTCACAGCCAAATACCGCTCCTCAACCGCAGGCCGCACCTGTAGATGAGAAGGGCAAAGGGAAGGCCAAGGCTGAGCCCGTGGCGGAACCCACGCTTCTTCAGGCTCTACTCGGCGCGTATGCGCAGGGCCCGTCTGACCAGGAGTTGAAGGACATTGAACTCGCTATCAAGCTCAGTCTTGAGGATCGCAACCGCCCCGATGCGAAGAAAGCGAGCGCTGCCAAGGCCTCGCGGTCCAGCCCCGGTGCATCTTCTTCCAAGGTCAGTTCTTACTTTAGCTCAGATCCATGGGAAACAGCTGATGTATGTGTGTAGGCGAAGCTCGATGGGACCGTTCCCTCGAGCAGCACGCCATCTTCTGCTTCTGGGCCTACCTCTTCCTCAAAGCCCATCCCCGGTCCACCCCGGCCCGTCTCTCCCCTCACTACGATTCGCGCCGTTCGTAATCAGTTCTCCAATCTCGAATCCACATTCAAATTTCCTACTGTCCTCGACTTCGATCAATCTGTGCTTTCTATTTCTCCGATCAACGCGCCCGTACGCACTTACGAAAATACTCTGAATGGTCTCCTCGAGCAGCTCGACGCAATCGATAGCGATGGTGACGAAGGAAGTCCGCAACGTGCGGAGGGAGGTTGTCAGAGAGGTGGAGAAGGCTCTCGAGGATCTAGAGCGGAGGGTCAGTGAGGAAGCTTCCAGGTTTCAAGTCACCAAGGACATCGAAATGAAGGGGTATGATGTCCAAGCTGAAGAACCCGAAGCGCCGACCGCCCAGGACGCTGCACCAGCCGATGTCTCCTTGGTCGCCAAGGGTGCCGAACCCGCCGTGCGCGAGTCTTCTGCTGCCATTCCTCCAGCTGACGCTGCTGTCGATGTTGCCATCTCTGAGGAGTACCCCCCGCCGGCACCCTCTGCCGTTGAATCCTCAAAGCCAGTTGTTGCAAAGTTTGGTGGTGACACCATTGCGCAGACCCCTGACGAGGACGTCTCGTCTCTTGGTGCCGACGAAACTCCACTTGCCTCGGAGGAGGACTCTTCGGACTCAGTAGCAACAATCACCGCCGCTCCTACATCTGGACCTTCGGATGTTTACGTATTGACCGAGCCAGTCCCTGAGACCTTTCTCGCATCTATGTCTCACGACCAATTCACCTTCCCGCCAAGACCCACTTCTTCTGATGCTGATGCGAGCCCGGCAGGTGCACATGAGGATGCTGTACTCGTGGACAACTCTGAGGAGGGTGAGTCTGTGAAGAGCGGAGAAGACGGGTGGTCCGAGGTTGATGCGTGAGATGTTTCGCAACGTTTTACAGTATTTTGAAATTGATAGCTTGAATACACTCTGCCGATTCACGGACTCTGTACACTAAGTAGCGTTCCTCATAATTCATTTTACTTTTCTTGGCGCTATTTTTCGATTAATTCTAAGTGATGAGATGTCTGGACAGATTTCTGTGGTGACAAGACTTTCGTTTGAATCCATTTGAGTGCTGCTTTGCGTAGTACATAGCCCTACTTGGCACGTCTAATCTCTGTACTATTTCCCTTCTAGCTCCCGAATTACACCTCTGCGTATTAAAACAGCAACAAGACTTAATCCTTTTTCGTTCGGGATGAAAAGTTAATTGAAATCTCAATACCTTCCGGGGACTTGGTCTCCATCTAGGTCTCCATCATCGTATATCGCTGATCTCGGGGCGAACCGTCGGACTATACGCGGGAAATCCGCGAAATTCGAAAAAAAAATAAAAATAAAAAATAAAAGAAAACCGATCTCCATCGCGTTTGCAACTATGCGACTAACGACTACGCCTATCTAAAGTATACACCTATCTGAGCGAACTTATGTCGGAGACAGTCTCGAAGGCAGAAAGGGCGACGGCAAGACCTGCATCGTAACGGGGACGCGCATTGGAGTCCCTTTACAGCATCATCTGTAAGGGGCAGACGCCACATTGTGTCGGCGTGCCCTATTCAGAACAGTAACGGTTACGACTGTCGAGATCCCCGTCTAGACGACCGAGATGGAAGATAAGAAAGTGAACATCTCGTGTGAATAGAAAACCCCAAAAAAAATAAAAAGGAATCTTTGTTCTTTGTTCTATCGAAGGGTGAGAGGGGGCTCCTCCGTATCGACCCTTCGAAGACGGGGCGGTGCAATGTCATCCAACAGTCTAAGCTGTACCTCGCTAGCTCGTTCTTCTGGCTCCTTTTGTGAGTTGTGTTATGATCCCCGAGGCGATGAAGGTTGGACGGGGCGCTCACACACCTTCTATATTTAGTTCAATGAGCAGTGGGAGTTTTCGGCTGAGGTCAGGTGTCCCCATTGTGCTGCACCTTCTACCGCCGACTTCGACCCTCGTCCTTGCTGAGCGCCGGTCATATATTATCCTGCTCTATGGCGACCTTGGACCGCACCCCGCTTTTACCATTGAAACATGGAAGCTATGGCACGTCGTTTTCTTTTCCCCGTTGCTCTGAATCTCTCCTCTCCAGGCTGACCTCCCCTTCTTGTAGAACATGGATGATATTTCGGCCAGTTTCTCTAGCCTCGGCATTGCCTTCGCTGCCGTGGACAACGGGCTAGTAGCTCAAGAAGCGACGATTACACACGGTACCTTCCCCGAGTTGGACAGAGTCCAGCGACGGTTTCCCTTCCTCTCCCTACCGTGGCCAGCCAAGTGGCTCGTCTACACGCACCTGCGTTCGAAAGATTGCATCGCACTCTCCAGTACCTGTCGCCAGATGTACAGCTTCAACGCGTTCGCATACACGCACCTCCAGCTCCTGCCCCCAAACAGCCTGTTTTCCCTCGCACACTCCATCTGCCAGCTCGGCGCGGTCCTCGCGTGTTCACCACACTACGCGGAGGCGGTCCGCACCATCCGGATCGTTGGCTGGACCACACCGGACGTGCCCGAGGGCTGCAGCCGCGAAGTCGTATACAGAGCGCTGGACGAAGGGATCGTGGGCCTGCTCGAGCACGGGCGGCACGTGTACTCGCTGACGCTCGATCTCAACCTGACCAAGACGCTCAACTATTTGCCCAAAACGCTCTCGGCGCTCGCGCAAGTGCGCACCATCCGCGATCTGCGCCTAACGCCATTCTTTCTGCCCACGTATGCAGCGGAGAGCAGTCCCTCGCTTGACCGCGTCCCCAGCGAGGAGCCACCGGCGTACGAGCAGGTCTCCCTGAACGTGTATAGCGGTGGATGGCTGCCGATTATGATGCGTGATCCCCGGAGGTTGCGCTGGTTCGGGCTATCCTTGGCGGATAAAGACTGGCAGCCTGGGGACACAAACTGGGCAATGACACTGCAACGCGTAGCGGAGGCGGCCACCGAGCTCGAGACGCTTGTGCTGAGTGGGGGCGGACAGCACTTTGATGCTGGCATACTCGGACAGACGCTCCGAATCGGTTTTGTACGTGGGTCTGCTGGAATCTCTCTCCATTTGGCGGCTGATGACGGTATGATAGAGTCGAGGGATCCTTGGGAGGCTGCGTTCGATTTCCGTGGATACGGAGACCCTTAGCATAGTGACCCTGACGCAGCTCTTCTCTGACTTCTCTTGTTCTTCGGTTACGCACCTGAGGGTCGTCGTCAACCACTACGGAAGATGGCTCCCCGATTTCGGCCCTCAATACGTCATGGAGCTAGCTAAGCTGATACCAGGTATCGAAGAACTCTCACTCGATCAAAAGGGAATGTTGGTGCCGGCACCTCTTCCAGGGCGCCTGGTTAGTGCAACATTGACTGCATTCATGCGATTTCGCTCACTTAGTATCTCTTAGAATACCTGGGGAGAGGTATTTCGGATGTTCAAGAGACTTCGTCGCATTGCTTTTGCGAGTATGTTCGTTCTCGATGTATGTGGTCCTAGAGTTGCCTTTGGCGATGAAGACGAATATGAGGAAGAGGAAGAGGTGCTAAACGAACAACAAGATACCAACATGGATTTAGACGAGAGTTACGATGGAGACGGGGAATACGAGACTAATGGTGAAGAAGTTGCCCTCTTTGATAAGGAGGAAACATTGGCTAGAAACATTGGACACTTGGCTGTTTGGGCGGATATGTTTCTCGACGAACATCTCCGAATGCTGCCGCCATTCGGGGAGATCTGGTTCCTTGATAACCGCTTCGCCGGGAATATCGCCGCAGGATATAATCAGATGGTGGTGATGGGAGAAGACGGAAGGGAAGAACATATAATTCACTATCCCTCTACGAAAAAGCGGTATGGGTGGTGGTGGAATGAGAATGACCCGATACCACTTGATTGAGGATGTCGTCACCTTACTTACTGTCGTACTATCATCTATCATACTTGATAATATAATTTGAATGGATCACGACCGCCGATCACAGGTACAATCAGACATGTCACGTGTATCGATCGTGTGTCTGACTAATACAATTTAAGTAAGTCTAGTAATTTCTGGAACTCTGTAGACTTTTCGCGTACATTCGAGAGAGGGTAAGAAAGAGAGCAGCGAATGCTATAAATTGTTACATCGACATCTATGGACAGTTCGCAAAGAAAACCTTCACGTTATGCTCGGTTTCTATCCCTCAGCTGCTCACTCGTACTACTCAGCACGTCCACTTTACTCGGACGATATAATCCCTTTACAACCCCCCACCTCTGACTACCTTTACCTTCCGCGGACCACAGACCCCGAGTCACATTATCGTCGTGCACTCGCAGATTATCTTGTTGCTGAAGAAGAGCTTTTCCGCGCACGCGAAGAGGCCTCACTGAGAGCTCGTGTAGAAGCTCTCCAGCGTCAGGAAGAGGCGCGCTTGCTGCAGGCACGAATCATCCGTGCACGCAAAGAGCGACAGGCGCAACAGCTCGAGAGAGTACTGGCACTGGCACAAGAGCGTGCTGCAGCGCTGGCGGCTAGGATGGCAATTCCAGAAGGTCATTTCTCGCTACCTCGCATGGTCCCTGTCGCGTGCAGCATCCCGGAACGAAGTGTTCTCGCCGAACAGATACCTCGGACGTGCGTCGCATCTACGGAAGGGAGTCGACTAGTCCCATTTCGTGCCTCAGTCTCCTGCTAGCGAGGGGGTACGTCGCATGTACATATTATCCACCGGCAGTCCTAACGCCCCTCATCAGGGTCAGGGTCAGCCAGAACACAAGACAACCCCTCACCCCGTCCCTGAGCACGGGACCCCGGTGCCGAGTTCTGAGCATCTTCTCAGAGCACACTTGCGAAAAATTGCCAGTGATAATGAAGACGAAGAAGTGCGAGATCTTGCGCGCGCCGCTCTCCATCACATTGCTCGACATACTCCTGAAAGGGATGCCACCAACGACACGTCTGCACTTTCACATAAGGTAAGCTTCCACCTGCACGTTTCGTTTCGTCGATTCCCTCGTCACTGACGTCCTATTCACAGACAAAGCTTGACAATGGGACTCAGTCCCCCGAGGGTACCTGGCGATCTCTCGCGTTCAGACGCCCTGCAAGGCGCCGCCGCTGAGGCCGCAAAGGCCTCTTTCAAAGCCCACCGCGCGGCTGTTGCTGAGCAAGCTGCATCACCGACATCCATTTCTCCCCTTGAAACTATCCAAGATATCCGCACCACACTCTCTAAACTCTCTGCCGATTTCTCTATTCCTCCCTCTCTCGACTTTTCTGATGACGAAGCCGACGGACTCGCGTACACACCCACAAACGCACCCATCAGGGCTTACGAACACGCGCTTGAGGGGCTCTTAGCGCAGCTCGACGCCGTTGAAAGTGATGGAGACGAGGAGGTTCGCGTGGCACGAAGAGCCGTCGTGAAAGAAGTGGAGACGGCCCTAGACGGTGTCGAGAAGAAGGTCAAGAGAGCGAGGGAAGTCGCTGAAGACAATAGCAGGACCGGTGAAGACGGTCTCGCCGAGGCCACTGTGTCGTCATCTGACCTTCTCGAAGACGAGGATGAGTCTGTGGCCGAAGCCAAGACCAAGGGATGAAGAAGAAGATTCCACATCGATCCCTGCGGCTGCCGGCTACTCGAGTTTCGCCCCGCCGTCTGCGCCCGAGGTTGACGTTGTGACCAGTGCCGCCGATTCCTGCCGACGTCGTGCCGGATAACAGCGCGATCGAAGACATATCTCCCGAATCGGCAGAGGTTGTTACCGCACCAAGGTCACCCATCAAGACCGGCCACAGTCCGAGACGAGGTCGCTCGCGTTTATCCAGCGACGTTCCGCAGTCGACATATGGTACCAGTACCGAACAATTGATACCTGCAAATGAACCCCCGGTCTTCGCAACGTCGGAGACTCGTGAAAAAGCCGCCTCCCTATCCCCAGAAGGCTTCACTTTGACTTCTACTCCAGTTTCTCCTGAGTTTCTCCCCCCCGCTCTTCTGGAAGACGTCTCGGCCTTACGCATCCCTTCCTCGCTGGATTCCGAAGGTAAGGGTGAAGGGGGTGACGAAGCCGACAACGAGGACGAGTGGTCTGAGGTTGAGGCATAATCCAATCGAACTAGCTATCAGCGTAGACTACTAATTTACATGTGTTTTGTATCTCTACTGTATTTAGTTTGTCGTATATTGAATAATTTGCAGGACGCGTATAGTTATGAGGGCGCCACGGGAAGAGTCTCATTGGAGGGTAATGTGATAACTTCGGGTGAGACAAGACAATTTGCCTAGAACTTCAGCAAAGTAAATTGGGAATTGGAAGCAGTTGTAAGTTCTTGCAAGCTGTCGCAACTTCCACAAGCGGCCCAAGTCAGGCTAGACTTGGGAGAGCTCGCAAAGTGTTGTCGTTTCCTACTTCATTGTACACATTACAATTGTCACTTAATATTGTGATTGCCGTGCAAATTTGGTAGGGATTTGTAACCGATATTGTGACTTACAATACCTATCATATCTTTGTGTGTATTGTTAGTGAGTCGCAGGGTGTAAGTTCTTCGGAGTGTCCTCGAGATGCCGCGTCACAGGTGTTCCATATACTAATAGGGTGGTGAACGACCCAGCGAAGACGTAAACGTTATATGCACGCGACGCTTCCCCGCAGTCCTCACAGACTGGCCCTCGCTCTCCACTCCACTCTAAAAGTGGATCGCGTTCCCGGAGGACACCTGCAGGGCGGCTTCACGGAACGCCTCGGACAATGTTGGCTGGGGGAAGGGCAAGTCTGGTCAGGACAGGGCGAATAACGAGAAAGAAGGGGACATACATGTGCATGCGTCGTGCGCGCGATATCCTCCGCGCTCGCACCATATTCGAGCGCAAGCACACCCTCTGCGATCATCTCGCCAGCATTAGGACCTATCAGCGCACACGGGGCCATGAAACTCGGTCGGACCCTACGGTCCCAGACGCGGACACACGCACCGATGATGTGCACCCCGAGGATGCGGTCCGTCTCCGCCTCTACGAGGAACTTCACCTGGCCCTCGGTGTCCAGGTTCGTCTTGGCCCGCGAGTTCGCGAGGAACGGGAACCGGCCGACCTTGTACTTTACGCCATCCGTCTTGAGTTCCTGCTCCGTCTTGCCGACCCACGCCACCTCGGGGTGCGTGTACACCACGCTCGGGATCGTGTCCGTAGTTCAGGTGGCCATGCCCGCTTGTGGATGTACTCCACCGCCGCGATGCCCTCTTCCTCTGCCTTGTGCGCGAGCATCGGTCCGAAGGTGACGTCGCCGATGCATTTGATGTTAGGTACGCTCGTGTTGAACTGGTCGTCTATCACGATGCGCCCACGCGAGTCGACTTCGACGCCGACTTCGACACCGAGGCCTTGAGTGTATGGCCGACGGCCGACGGCGACGAGTACGACGTCTGCCTCGAGCTGCGTCATTCCACGTGAACCCTCTCGCTGACAAGGAAAAATAAGAATAATGCACCGAGTCCTGCTTCCCGTCCTTAGCAGCCTCCGTCGCTGACGACCACCTTCCCGTCTTTCTTCTCTGCGGAGAGCACTTTGGTGCTCAGCTTGAACTTGAGACCCTGCTTCGTCAGCGATTTCTGGAACTGCTTCCTAAGCACGCCGTGATAGGTTAGAGGACAGCAACATCACACGTGCAAGTCGAGAGAACGCAGGAGATCTCCTCGTCGATGCCCGCCCCGCCAATGCTATTAAGAAATTCGACGACGGTCACTTCGGCACCTAGTCGGCTCCATACGCTGCCCATCTCCAGTCCAATGATCCCGCCGCCAATGACGACCATCTTTTCTGGGACCTTCTGCAACGAAAGCGCATCAGTCGAGCTGACAATCTGTTGCTCGTCTATCTCGATGGAGCCACCGGGGAAAGGTGCGACTTCGGACCCTGTCGCGATGATGATATTCTTCGCTTCCACGGTAGACTCACCACCGTCGTTGAGCTGCACGGAAATGGGATTGGGGGAGACGAAAGAAGCAGCTCCATTGATGTAGTCAACTTTGTTTTGCTTGAAGAGGATTTCAATCCCCTTCGTGAGGCCATTCACCGAGTCTTCCTTCGCTTTGAGCATTTACTGAAGGTTTAGTCTGACGCCTTCGACTATTTTAATTTGTTTTTTTTAATATATATATTAGTAATATAAATCAGAAGAAGTTTGGGACGGACCATCGATGCCGCGCTTCTTGATATCATGGAGCGTTTGATGGTAAATGTGTGAGTTGTTAAGCATCGCCTTGGAGGGGATGCAGCCAACGTTCAAACACGTCCCACCTAGCGTTCCGCGCTTTTCTATGCATGTGGTCTGGAGTAGAATGAGATGAGCGACAGGGTAAATGGCCGACGCAGCCACGAACGGACTTTAAGACCAAGCTGGGCCGCCTTGATTGCAGCCACGTAACCGCCAGGACCTACAAACCAACGGTCATTATGCACCCCGCATTCAGTATAAGACGAAGGTGCAAACATACCTCCACCGATGACTACCGCAGTCATACTGTCCAGAAGGGGTCGCTAGTCCGCGTGTTGATCGCTGCCAGCGGTCCAACCTGCAAAGCCGTGGCCGGGGTGTGCCGTGAAAATCGGGACACTGTCTACAAGGAGCGAGGGCTGAATGTGAGACCAGGCGTAGCACGTTATGAGGGGTGCTCACGTATTTTGAAGTTTTGCGGGATGACGAGCATGGTGAATCTTGACTTGACCAAATTATTATTATTCGGATCCTGGAACAACTTGCCCGTATGACTGTATTCCTTGCACCTGCACTTTTACAATACTATACATACAGCATGTATACGGAGAGATGACGCGGAAATGCACGGAACTACGACTCCCGGGCCGGTCAGCCTGACTTATACAACACCGGTAAGAATAGTATGCTCGCCTTCACGTTCGATACCAAGTATAATGGAGTTTGGCTTTTGTCATTCCGACAATCAACCTCTGCCCCATCTTTGAGTAACATCTGAGTTATCTCGAGATATCCCCTTTCTCCTCTTGTCTCATGTCGCTAGTTTTCAAATCTTCGCACTCCACGATTGTAAATCTAAGACATCACAAGCTTGTGACTTGGCCTTATGCAGTCTCTTCTCTATGTCTTGCTCTTATGTTTTGATACTGCCGTCCTGTTTTTCCTTTGGCGACACCCATCTTCGCACCCTGTCCAACCTACACACCTACATTCCATCAGTGCAACTTTTCCCCCAGTTACACGCTTCATTGATGGTATATGGCCCTCCCACCCGTGTACTTGGCTAGAGTCTACGGGGGATCAATACAGGAGGTCAAGATGGTCTTATTTCCGACTCCGACCCCGCATCTGACCTCCTGCCGGTCATAGCATGCGACGAAAACCTGCCATCTCTGGACTTTCAGTGGTCAATTTCCGATTAAAGTGCGATCTTGTGGCTCGCGCTGATCGTCTGTAGGCGTCCGCTATTTTCTACTCTATGCGGCAATTTTTACTGCTGTTGTTTGAAGGCGCGCTGTAGGCGTCGATGAGTCCCCGCCAAAACCTCCCTTTCCTGGGTATTTGGGCGGGTGCGAATGTGTGCGCGCACAAAAGACACTCTCGGCATCGTCGGCGGAGGTTGTGGACTTAGCCCCTCCCGGGGCCCTTTAAATACAACTGTTTTCCACCCATCTCCTCGTCAGCGGACACTTCCTCTCCCTTCCCCTCTCATCTTCGAGCGTTCTCCCCCATCTGTCACATCCACCGATTCCCCTAGATATAATTACCACACCTCCCTGTCGTCTGTCATTCTACGAGTCTACAGCCGCGAAGCCACCCTGCTAGGATGCCGACGAAACCCACCCGGAAATTTCCCTCTACCTCCGAGGCTACATGCCCGGATTGCGGGACGACGTTGTCCCGCGCATCCGACATGAAGCGCCATAGGAATACTCAGCATCCCGATGGCACGGAAGTCAAGTACGTCTGTGGCACTGACACTAAACAACTTCATCTCTCACAGTCTATCAATAGGGTCCATTGTCCGCATGCTGGGTGCAAATACAAGACCGATCAGAAAAGCAACTTGAAGGCTCACATCAATGCCAGGCAGTTCGTCGTGTTAATATCTTTCGTTTTTTCTAATTTAAAACTTTCCCTAGTTCCAATGAAAAACATCACCCTTGCCCGGGATGTAATAAAAGTTTGCCGACCCCTCTTCACTTACCCGCCACCGTAAGAGCGACCATGGCCACCAGCCTTATCACACGGACAATTTCGCCTGCTAGACAGGCACTCAAGAAAGCCAAAAAGGCATTCAAGGCCAAACGGAAGAGTGGCAAGGTTTCGAATGAGACCCGCGACCAACGAGCTGCTCCCCACAACACCCAGAATGCGTCGTCGTCTGCAGCCACCCTAAACAATATACCTACCAACGCTACTCATCACGATGGTTTCTGGAAACAGATCGTTGACGTCCCGCGCCGTCCCATCCCAGAGCCAAAAGATCCCCAAGGCGTTCAGGTCAACGTCCCCGTTGCTGCGGCACCCGCTTGCGGTGCTCCCAAGACTATTGACTCAAACTTTGGCCTTTCTTTGCCGGAGGCAGGCCAGTTACAGTTTTCCACAGCGCTGACACGTGGCGTTACCCACTCACTTGGCTCTCAATTGGACACCGCCGTGCAGCCCCAAGGTCAAGCTTTGGCCCAATCGTGGACACCGTACCGCCAAACGATCTCTGTGGCAGCATCAGGCTACCGCCGCTTCGCACCCGCCTTCCCTGCATCGGTTGGGCAGTCAAGTTATCTGGGCATGGGCTTCCAGAATCTGCCTACATTTTCGTCCGTGCCGAATTCATTCACTTTCCCGACTACGCCCACTGCGCCGTCCTCTTCTCGCGTTTCTGGATATCAGTTCGTCCCCCCCAATCATATGGCAGCTCCCCCACTTGAACCGGCTCCCGCTCTCAGCTGGACACCTAGCTTGTCTCTGGCTAATTCCACGCCTCTCTCTCAGCCCGGGTTTTTCACAAGCGAGCCGGACAGGGACTTTAATTCCTGGTGTCAATCATACAATTTCACCTCAGGGCTGTGAACGCCGGTATCACTTCCCACTTCTCACGACCATTCTAACTTCATGCTGTTTCTTCCCTGCACTTTTTTATCCTTATCTATGTATTACTATCACGCTGTTTCGCATGACGTTGCTTTCTCATCCCCTTACCTTGTTAGCCTTGTTTTTTTTTTGCATTGGACGTCGTTCCATACCCTCCACATCTTTACCCCATCGGACACTATATTCTGTAAATTTGCATAGTCTTCATCGCGTTATATTTGTACATCGCAATGGTTCCGGTACATTTTGGCACTACATTCCATTCTCCCGCACCCATTACTACTTGCATCCCACATTTATTTTTCCTTTTTCTTTCCCTCCTCCCCCTGTAACAAGTTCAATATAAGATCGTTTTTCCAACCCTGTTCTGATGTGTGGGAAAAGATTATGTTATCGACCCAAAAAAAAAAATTGAGACGCGCTTGAGACGCGCCCCCACCCGTCGTCGACGACACGATACACGAGAGCAAAAGAACAATCGGGTGATGATCCCCTTCACTACACGGGCGGCACGCAAACAGACGGAGACGACTTTACTGTCGTGCTCTCGTCAGCGCCTTCCTCGCCCCTGCTCGTCTATACTCTACCCCCACAAAACGTTCCAGCGCACCAGTCATGGAAACGCTAATCCCCGACTCCTATCCCGCCTTTCTTCCGGCCCTTCCGAATCCGAATATCGTAGACCCTGCCAGTAATGTGCAAAATGACACGACCACCAGCGACATGCACTCGTTCCTTCTCACTCGCACGCCTTACACTGTTCTTCCTCCACCTCTCCCGTGCGATAAGCACTCCGAACTCAACGACCTCTATTACACCGACTCGCCCACGCGCGACTTGATTGCTGTCATGGATGCTTGCCTGCATAACTGTCATGACGTCTACCGCGCCAAGGAAATCTTCGATGACTTGCGCACAAAGAGCGCCGAGCAGATTCTTCACCCGCGTCTCTACAACGCCTTCGTTGAGGCTTATCTCGAGATGGCCCTCAAGGAGCCAGAAAAGAAGTCTCTGTGGGTCGAAGACGCTTGGATACTTTTGGACTCGTTGTTTAGTGGGCAGGAGAAGGTCGCTGTCACGACAGGCGCGTATGCCTTGGCGCTTATTACTTGGTTGAGGTTTGTCTGCCCATCCCGACGTCTTGGATTTATTTGACCGTTTCAAAGGTATTCCTCAGAAAATTCACCAACATACATTGACGGTGTTACGAACCATACCCCTGCTTCGCTATTGCAAGGCATTGTCGACAATCAGTTATCTGTTGTCACCGTAGTCTCAGATCGTGCCATCAAGTCTTCAGAAGAAGCACAAAAGATTATTCGGGCGCTCACAGGAGCAGCTATTCAGCACAATTACCCTGAGATTATTCGTGAGCTCGGGGATGCAGAATCGATGGGTTCCTCTCCTCCCGATCCTTATTTGGACGTGCCGGAAGTCCGCCCTGTGACTACTAACGCTGTGAGTCTGTGCGCTAGCATCTGACCACGTCATTGACCTTGTCACAGCCGGTTTTGAACGAGGACGGGACGCCGTCGGGAGAGACCGAGACCGAGATTCCTTTCAACCTCGATGTCCTTAGAAAGCGCCTCGCGCACGTTTCACTTGCTCGACGAGTACTCTCAGAGGACCTCGCCGCGCGACAAAAGCTACTTGAAGACTCTGTCTATGATGTAGCGGTTCAGCGCATGCGACGACAGGCCGAACTTTTCAAAGAACTCGGGCTAGGTGACTCAGTTTTGAGGAAACAGGACTTGCAACTATGGATGTGGGAATGGCACCAGCTCCTCCAGGCTCGCTTGAAAGAGGATATCGCGCTTCTCGTCAAAGAGGAAGCCGGTAAGTCCACCCCGTCTGATCTTCAATATCTTACTCAGTTATGCCCTCTAGCTCCTGTTCACTTTAAGAAGCGGATTCAGCTGCTTGGACCCTTCCTGTCACTTGTCAAGCCTGAGAAGCTGTCGCTCATCACTATCCTTGAGGTCATGCACTTGCAAGGTTCGGGCGGCGTCGCGGATGGCATGAAGGCCGCTCGCGGCCTCGTCGGTGTTGGCAAGGCTATTGAGCTAGAGTACAAGGCACAGATGTGTAAGAAGAACAATATCTCTATGCCGTCCACCGCCCGAGTCGGCGAGTCTGGTTTCTTCTCTCGCTACTCCTACAACGACCTCCATGCGCGACGCGTCACCGCGCGAAAGTACATGGAAGATGCAGAAGAATGGACCGGTGACTGGACGCAGGGTTTACGAGTGCGGGTCGGTAGTTTCTTGGTGGACCGCTTGATGGACGTCGCGAAGGTAATCCGTACTGGGGTGAACAAGCGGACGGGTGAGGTTATTGAAGAGGAACAACCCGCATTCACACACTCTTACGAGTATCTCCGTGGGTATAAACTTGGCATTATCAAGTTAAACCCAGTTGTGGCGGAGCGAATGGCGAAAGACAGCATCCGGGACACGATGCATCCGCGGCACCTACCCATGCTCGTGAAGCCGAAGCCATGGTTGAATTACAACGAAGGTGGCTACATCTACAATAAGAGTATGTGTCTCCTGTCATTAAGGTTTTGTGAATGTAACCCCCCCTTCTAGGTCAGGTAATGCGCTTCAAAGATTCACAGGAACAGCAACAGTATCTGAAGCACGCTTCGTCGCGTGGTAACGTCGAACTCGTGTATGCTGGCCTTGATGTCCTCGGTTCGACGCCGTGGCAGATTAATCGCAAGATCTTCGATGTCGTACTTGAGGTCTGGAATGCGGGCTATCGTCTCGGAAAGCTACCGCCTGCCGTGTACGACGAGCCTGAGCCGGAGAAGACCCCCGAGATGGAGACGGACCAGAAGGCACGCATTGTCTTCATTCAGCGTCACCGCCAATGGGTCGCGAACAAAGCAAACAACCACTCAGACCGTTGTGGCGTTAACTACAAGATTGAGATTGCGCGTGCAGTAAGTTTGATTCTATCTTTGGTTTCACTGTCTCCCGAGTTGACCCATATTAAAGTTTTTGGGCGACACATTCTACCTACCTCATAACCTCGACTTCCGTGGACGAGCTTACCCGCTCCCTCCTCACTTGAATCACATTGGCGACGATTTGAGCCGTGGTCTACTTCTGTTTGGGGAAGCCAAGCCGCTCGGCGAACGTGGTTTGCGCTGGCTCAAAATTCACTTATCTAACCTCTACGGGTACGATAAAGCGACCTTCGACGAACGGGCTGAGTTCGTACAGAAGAACTTAGAGGACATCTATGACAGCGCAGAAAACCCTCTAACTGTGAGCTTTACCGTTCTCTACATCAATTCAAAGGCTGAACCCTTCTAACTTTACGTTAGGGACGCAAATGGTGGCAGAAGGCCGACGATCCATGGCAGTGCTTAGCAACCTGTATGGAACTCAAGGCCGCACTTGACTCGCCCGATCCCCTTGCGTACGAATGCTCACTGCCGGTACATCAGGACGGCACATGTAATGGGCTGCAGCATTATGCAGCGCTTGGCGGTGATGCACGTGGCGCACGGCAGGTCAACCTCGATATCACCGACAGACCATCGGACGTCTATACTTATGTCGCTAACATGGTCGAGAAACGCATGCGAGAAGACCTAGAGCAAAATCCCGACAACAAATTTGCCCAGATGCTCGTTGGGAAGATCGCGCGCAAAGTCGTGAAGCAGACGGTCATGACGACGGTGTATGGTGTCACCTTCGTAGGTGCACGAGAGCAGATTGAGAGGCAGCTGAAGGATCGCGGTGACGTTCCTTTGGAAGACTGTTACCTCGCCGCAGCATACCTCGCAAAGCAAGTACGGATAAGCAGTTCCTTTCCTCAGGAAAAAAACGGTTTTTGACATGCTATCTTAGGTATTGCAATGCATCGGTGACTTGTTCCAGGGAGCGAACGACATCATGAACTGGCTGACCGCCTGTGCGCGTATAATCTCCAAGTCCGTACCAGGCGATCGCGTCTTTGAGGCCATGGAACTCGACAAGGCGTCAAGATCCAAGAAAGTAAAAGGTCCCACCACCCGCCTGCGCAAGGAGCAGATGGCTGCCGTTGTATGGACGACGCCGTTAGGCCTTCCGATCGTCCAGCCGTACCGCAAAGTTAAGCGAAAGCAAGTAATGACTAGCGTGCAGTCGGTGTACATCTCAGGACCCCAACACGCCCGCAGAAGGTGAGCTGCCATTCCCCGCGCATAATGACGCCACGACATTTAACTATCTACAGTAAACTCGCAAAAGCAGGCGTCGGCTTTCCCGCCTAATTTTATTCATAGCTTGGACGCTACTCACATGCTACTCACCGCTTTGGAGTGCCGGGTACGTTGGCGTATTATATTATAGTGACTCGAAGCATACTCACTCTCGTCGTAGACACAAGGCTTGATGTTCGCCTCGGTTCATGACTCCTACTGGACCCACCCTTCCTCGATCGATCAGATGTCCTCTATCATCCGTGATACGTTTATTGCATTGCACTCCTCAGATGTCCTTGGCAGACTTCTAAATGAGGCAAGAATACGGTTTTTCTTCGGTTTTTAACCATTACTAACGTGCTTCTAGTTCCGTGAGCGGTACAAGGGCTACAAAGTTCCTGTCGCATCCTTGAAAACTTCGCAAATTCTCAAACAGCTTGGCATCCTGGACACCGCCACCAATATCAGCTCCCGTCGTTCCAAGAATACCATCGATGCCGTCCCCGAGCTCGCGACAGAGACCACTGATGCGGCTATCCAAACCGCGGAGGAAGACGAGGAACCTGCAGAGATAGTCGAGCGTCCACCCACGGTGTCGGTCCTCTCCAAAGAGCAGGTCGTAATGCTTTTGAAGCCAGTCCACGGAGTGGCGAGACGTGGCAGGGGTAAGGCCTCGAGTGCGACAACGAAAGCCGGCCCACCCGCAACCGAAGACTCACTCGAGGGGAAATTCGTCGATCTCGTCGACTTGCTTCCGCTTGTACCAGTGAAGGGGGAATTTGATGTGAACAAGATCAAGTCGTCACTCTACTTTTTCTCCTGATCTACCCCCACATCCCGCATCAATCGCTGCTACTTGATCCTTGTTTTGCGTTTCCAAATCTGTTCGGTCATCTCGGGTATTCCTTTCTTTTTTTTATTGCACTTATTTCGCCTTGCACATACATACGTATCTCACTACCCCACGTAATGCACATCATGTACCCTCGGCTGACTCCCCGTCTGCAACCCACTTCACCCCACGCTGCTCGTTGACCCTACCACTCGCCAGTAGTCCGGGACGTGTAAAAATCAGCGATAGAGGCAGTAACACAGTAAGAATAACCCTATGTCGATTTGTTCTTCGAAGCCTCTCTCCGCGGCACCTAAGTGATCCCGGTTCTGTCTTCGGATCTTCAATCCTGATGAACTGACAGCGCTTCGGCTACCATGATAATCATCGTCCTTGGTTGATCTCAATCAAGATAACTAGTATTAGTTTCTGGACGTCGAGTACCGTAGTATGTATTTAGAGGTACGTAGAGCAGTGCAGGTTATCCCGAGGACCACGAACCCGACCTACTTCCCCACATACACGCACTCTCATACGACAAAACCGAGTCCAGCTCGACCTGTCCCCCGCCCGTCAACTATTTCTAACAAATGTCCGTACACGTCCGTATTATTATAGTGGTGTCTATTGATTAGAAGATTTAGGTAGATTACCCCCCACCGACGAGTGCTCCATTTCCGGGACCCTCGTCAACTACCGGGGGGAGGGTAGGAGGTATATTTAGATGACGTAGCGGTTCAACTGGAGAATGGGTTGCCAGCTTCCCTGCGAGACGTGGACGATGCCGACGAGAATGACCTGATCCCTGGTGATGCCACCGGGCCCAATGCGCCAGCGCGGGTCGCCCCCATGAACGCGCGATTGTTCCTATCCCCCGAAATGACAGTCAGTCAATCAATCAACAAGTCCCCCAAAACCATTGCGGGTAAAGGAGAGGAACTGACGTCCATGAACCTGCACACGGCACTCGCAACGCGCTTCGCGAACTTCTCGACCGTGATCGTGTTGTGGGCCGGAGTTTGGTCCTTGGTCATGATCTGGCTGCTCCATTCACCGTAACCCGGCCACTAATGAAACGGCACGTGACGTCAGCACTCATTCTCAAACCGGTTTGCCGGCAAGGGCACGGGCACGAAGCTGCGCCAAGGGAGAGATCGCTCACGTTGATTCGGATAAACGTAGTGGAACAATCCCCCACTGGGGCCGGTTTTCCAGTATCGAGGAGCGTCGTAGGATCGTGCGCCGCGGCGGGGACGATGGGAAGACCGAGAGTTACTCGATCGCGGTGGATGAAGAAAATGGGCATATTCAGCGGCACGTGGGCATTGCGCTGGGCCTCGTTTTGTGGTGTCCATGTGCGTTGCTGGACGACCGTGCCGCCAGACCTGATCAGGTAGTCGAGCAGCCAAACGGGGCGCCCTTGAACAACGGTGAAATGGCGCGGTCGGGAGGCCGGGGGGTGGGAAATGAAGAAAGCGTAGGGCCACTGTGGGTCGCTAGTCGTTCGAATGGCCCTTGAGTCCATTTGTAAGAGCCGGGCGAAGTATTTTGCCGCGTCTAGTGGGCCGAACATCTGAGCGATATTGCCATCGACAAGGAGATCTACCATGGTGTGGATGCGAGCGGAGTGGGAGTTGTAAGGATTAGGTGGATGGTATAAAACGAATGTAAGTTGGAACGAATTGGAGGGTCAGTCGCAACTCGTCCCTCTCTTATACTCGATTATCTAGCACCAGGACCCAACATTGCCTCAGCTTGTTTCGTGGAAGAAACGAGCCAGTGCAGAGCGCAGTGCAGGTCCAACAACAGTATGGGTTGGATCTCGACAGTGGAAACAACCGCGGATAAAATTCTGCGCCACCAACCAACGCCCCGGAAATGAATGTATGAACACCAGAATGGCGACATATGTGCTGCCGAAATCTGCGGTGCCACGGTGAATTAGCTGCCGGCTCTCCAAAACATAAAGCGTCAGCGAGGAGAGAACGGAAACGGAGATGGAAATGACGAAAAACAGTCAAATCGAAACTGAAACCAAAAACATCAGATCAGAGGAGCGCGCTTACGGATCTAGGGAACGTACGCGCTCGAAACAAACAGCCGGTTGTGAAGAACATTGAGTCAACGACAAGTCCCCATTGTATGTGATAATCCGGATGGTAAGGACACAAGTCGCTACAAGAGTGACTGTATGATGGTAGGAAGTTCTTTTTGGGACAGGCCCGGTTTGTGAAAAAGCCAGTGCATGTCGAACCGAACGCATGGAATCCAATGAGAGTTGAGGCGCTCCCTGCAGCCACAAGTGAGCTTGCTCATGATGGCGGCAGTGCCACCTCCGGATTCCGGACCACCTCCCGCGCGCGCTCGTGGCGCGCTGGTGAAACCCTAATCCATCCCCAAGGTTAGGTATTCGAAAGATTCGAGGGCCAATCTAATGAAAATGAGGACAGCGGCAGGCCTGGGGGAGGTGGGTCAGTATACAACTCCTATTCGTGTCGCCAACCTGGACTCACCTGACACGTAGGGCTTCGCTTCCGATCATCCGCGAGTGCACAGCAACAACGGTACAACACAGTTCTCGCTACTCCATTTTTGTCGGTCTACCTTTCTGACCGTTTGGACTATGTGAAATCTGGATTGGGGCCTCGCGGCCCGTATACTTGGAGGGATTCAGTAAGGTACGGAAAAGTCGGGATTGATGGTTATGGACAAGCCGGAGTACGAATGACTCGGGCACACACAAAAGCTTACTTATCTCGGTGAGTACCTCTCCGCCAAGCGGTTCCATCTTGCTCGCTTACAGACGGCCCCGGTTCTTACACTTTCTCAATAAATGTAATAAAAATAAAAGGGAATGACTCGGTCGGGCACATCGATAAACCTTGGGCGCCAAGCGATTCTGATTCAATATTCGTGCCGCCGTCGTGAATGAGAACGATGGGGGGATCTGTTGTTGATGTCGCACGACGCGATACACATAGCGCCACCCAAAATTCACTTTAGTATAGCCTGGCATGTCCGCTTCCCCCTAGCGCCCACATCATCAACTCGAAGCTATTGGTGGACTGATGTGTCCTGATGTAATGTAGTCAATGAACGTTCGTTGCTAGCTGCTGGCGTGAGAAGTACGTAGTGTACGATTCGAGTAGAGCCACACCAATCTCTCAAGGCGAAACAGTAAATTCAAGCGCAATTCCATTGGTTTACTTGTCTGTTTCAATAGAATAGAAGAATACAGCACAGCAAACACACGACCTACGACGGCGACATCGAATCGATGGTGCGATACATGAACTACGCTGAAAATTTTGGGTTCCTAGTTGGGATATTCGGACTCGGCATCAATCAACCTGTCATAGGCATCGCGACCATTCGTTGGGCCGACCGACGAAAGCTGGCGAAACAGTAAACAAAAACGGAACGGTAACCCCTTTCTGTTACATTTGGCTGTGTACGAACTAGGCATTGTACACATTCACGTTGATGTATGTCCGTTAATATAAGTTGAGGCTACTGGGACAGCTGAGCCGAAAAACCTGCGCAGATCACAAAACCACCGTGAAGGTTGGTCATCAGCGAGCAGGTATTGGATCGATATGCGGCCGCGAAGTAAAATGGAAACCAGGTTACCGGACAATGGTCGGAGGTTTCGCAACCATCGAAGTTGCGATACAGTATATAAGATGAGATCATCGACCTTCGGTTGAGCTTATTAATAGTCCCTCCACGGCGACTTAACTGATAGGTTCTGCACCAACGCTAGATGAACAGGGACTACGCCGCCGAGTACGGCCTGTCACCGGTAAGTATCGTGGTAACAGCCCAGTTCTATTAATTTGTTTCGACCGACGGTACGATAGACAATAATCAATGGTGGGCCTCTTCTTGCACTTCGTCTGCTTCTAAGAATGCAAGGTACGCCTCTGCCCCAGCGGCAGGTCCTCCATGCACAGGTGAAACGTCAGTGGCGTCGGCACGTGTCGGCTCGGTCGCATCGTACGCCGCAAGCTCGGTTGCCAGGTCGGGGAGCGTGGGTACAGAAGGTGCGGTAGGTACTGAAAAAGCTTTTACGACACCAACATGAGCATCCTTGGCCTGTATTGCCGCGCGGGTGTTAATGGGGGGCGGGCGGAACGTTGGGATAGATGCAAGTACGCACAGCAGGAGGGGCTTTGTAAGTCCTAAGTTCCTTCAAATAAAGGTCCTGGACGAGGTCTGCAAAGAGGGTGTCGGTGTTGGACGGAAAAAGCAGAGGGTCGGAGATATTTACCTTTGCGAGCGGCCGACGTAGTTGCGTAGGCACGGACGTATGAGCGCGCAGAGAGCCGGGCCTTCAGGAATGGGTAAGTATCCGTGGCATGAAAGCACCTGGTGTGAGAAAAGGGAGTACGGACGGCAGATGCGGCGTGCTTAAGGATGCTCGACATGGCGGTTTGTGAGCTGGAACGAAACGTGACGTTCATCGGAAGTCACGCATATCGTCACTCGGGTAGGCCCGCCGGTTTCAAGACCGGCTCCTCCGACAGCCTTGGCACCGTGCTGTATCAGAATTGACTCAGAAAAGCACCACGGATCCTGGATAAGCTAGGGCTATGGCAGGAAGTCCTTTGTCTGTATTGAATGGGGTCTATAAATGTCACTATCGATAGGCATGGGCTAGGTTGGGGCTAGGTTCGCCTCGGCGGGCCGGCCGGCGACCTACGGAACACCTTAAGAGAGACCCACACCGTATTCATACCCCAACTTACACACATGCTCGCTCGTATTTCGTTCCGTCAGGCTCCCCTTGCTGCTAGGGTATATGTGCGCAGCTACACGTCTAGTATCAAGGAGGGTAGTGTCGCCGCTAGCAGAGAGTTCGGGTATGCATTTATGGCGTTTTCCTATTGTTCTGGGCCAGCAATGACTCATTACTTTTTGTAGCAAAAAAGAGAAAGCCCATGAAGGTATGTGGCTCCTACCATATCTTATGCTATGAGTATTGACCGTTCAATCCAGACCAGTATATAAAGAAAGAGGAACGCAGGAAGCTCGAAAAGCTTCGGGCGGAGGTGCGTACCGTGTTCGTTGATTCGTGTTCCCCAGGGAAGACTGAAGTTTTTGGTCCAGATGGAGAAAAAGAAGGCTGAACTTGTGCGTAGTGCATTGTATCGCCATTCGTATTGGACGCCATTGTAAAGCTATGTGTACAATTCTGTAGGCCGAGCTTCAGAAACAGCACGACGACATAGCGTCGGCGTAAGTCACCAACGATTGCAATGTTGAAGTCTTTGTACGTGATGCCTTGTAATCTCAAAAGGAAAGGCTAACTCTCAGTACGGAGGCTCGAGGAAGCTCAATGCATTTCCCGCGCATATTATCACCGTTCCATAGTCCATGTTGCAATATGTTCCTCCAATACACTCGTAACTAGTCGGATCACGTGATAACATTCGTAAACCGAACAATACAAACGCACACATGAGTAAAAATCTGCAAGGAAAGAAAACAACGGAAACAGGTCAACTTAAACAACAGTTCTCCCTCCGGTCTTAGTCCACACGCTTGTTTGACGTAGGCTTTCCTGTTTCCTTGTTGTACTGATCCGCAAGTCTGTCATATTCCGCCGCCTGGGACCTGGCCTGCTGCTTCAACGTGTCTGGACAGATCCCATCAGCGTATGTTTCACTACAAAACCGAAGGATTTACCGAGGTCTTGCTTGAGCCTTTCAATCTCCTTCGTTTGCTCGCCGGCCACTAGGTTATTCCGTGAAGTGCTGGCGGTCTAGTCGTGCGAATTAATGACATGTATGAGTAAAAGGAGAGGAATAAATGACGCACGGCTTTTTTCAGCTTAGCAAACTCATCCTGAGTCTCAATAAGATCCTGAATGATATAGAACGTCCGTGTGAGGACAAGCGAGAGGAACAGGCAGAAGCCGGTGAGATAAACATTGCGCTGGGCGCTTAATGAGGCGGTGCTTGTCAGCAAGCACGTTGGGGCAAGGCAGAGTGAGGCAAGGTACGAACTAGAATTTCCGGGCTGCGTGAGAAGTCTCCGTGCGTATATCTTGCGTGTGCACGAGTCCCCCAGACTTCGCGGCTTCAATCTCCATATTAATGCGGAACATGCGCTGAAGGGCGTCCACGAACAAGACACCAACGAAGCTATACACATCAAAATTCAGAAGCGACATGAAGTTGGAGAGGGGATGCGCACATGAAGGATATTTTCAGTCCATAGGCGACCTTGGCGATAGTGGGGCTCTCAGAAAGGAAGCGGAAGAGCTTCCTCCGGACCTTGAATGGGAGTGGTGCTACGAAGATGCAGAATGAGATCATCTCGGACGCGAGGAGTAAAAAGGTGAGCGAGTAGCTGCGCATGCAGAATTGTGAGCCCAAAATCGTGTACAACAAGAAAGGGCTCACTAGATAGTCATCTTCAAACAAGAGTAAGGTGGATTAAAATTGACGTTGTCTCTTTTATATTCCGAGGTCTGGCTGTGGCTTGTGGCCGTGTCCCTGTCGTGGCCTGCCTGAGGACGTGTCCCGTTCCACAGTGACGTCACATATTCACGTGATTGCTTACGCGTCACGTCGACGTGAGTCGGAATTTATTCGAAATCGATATTTCTTGACTCTTTGAAGCCTTGATCTTCGACTCGACGCTAACACCCATGGCTCCTTTGAATGTTCATATAAAGCATGCGGGGAATAAGCATGATCTCCAACTCGACCCCGAGAAGCCCCCCGTTGCCTTTAAAGAGGCCGTTTACCAATGTACTGGTGTTCCTGTAGATCGAATGAAAATTATGGTCAAAGGTGGCGTCCTCAAGGTGCGCATCATTCTTCCAGAGCTGCACAAGAAGTATTATTGACTCTATTCTGACAGGATGATTCTGACTGGAAAAAAATTGGGCCAAAGGAAGTGCGCATACATCTACTTACTGATCTCGCCGCGCAGATTGAGCATGGGAACAGGACCAGACCTTTATGGTCATCGGCACTGCAGGAGAGCTCCCCCAACCCCCAGCGGAGCCTATAAAATTCTTAGAAGATATGAACGACACTGAGTTAGCAGATGCGGTAGGTTCATACACTCTCATTTAATATTTGGTCTAAACTGGGGTCCTTAGATCGGCATGCCTGTTGGCCTCACAAAGTGAGCTTTGAAGTACGATTGTGTATCTTTCGCCGTCTGATGTTGCGCATACAGTCTTGGTAACACCTGTTACATGAGTGCAACTATTCAAGCCTTGCGTGCCATCCCGGAATTGCAGACCGCCCTCTTAGAGTTCGCTACACAGCATATTCGTATTGGGCCTACCTAATACGTTCTATCTGACTATCAGATCACGCGATCTCAACCCAATTGCTCGCTCCCTACGAGACCTCTATACCTCCATGTCACGTTCTACAGGCGGCGTCATGCCACTAGCTTTCCTCACCGTACTCCGAGACGCAGTTCCCCAGTTTGCAGAGCGCAGCAGGACAGGAAATGGCCATGCACAACAAGGTTTTTCATCCACTTTACCCGGTGATCCATAAAGCTAACACTGCCCAGACGCAGAGGAGTGTTGGACGCAGTTGACTAATCGTCTGAGAGACGTACCTGGTGCATCTACCCTGGGTTCTAGTAGCACGCGCACCAAGTTCGTCGATCAATACATGACAGGGACCTTAGTCCGCACGTGCGTGACCTCCAACGCTTTGCATGCGACCGATTTATTTTACAAACTGGCGTAGATTGTCATCCCCGGAAGCTCCTGATGAACCACCCAGTGTGAACGAAGAGAACGTGTTGAAGGTCGAATGTAATATAACCGTCAACACTAATTTTATGCTTTCCGGAATCATGGAGGTAGGTTCCCCTTACTCTTCCTGGGGCTGGATCTTATTGTCAATGTAGGCACTGAATCAACCAGTCATCAAACACTCCCCTACGCTTGGGCGTGAGGCAACATACAATTCGCGGTCGCGTTTATCTCGACTCCCGACCTACCTCGCTGTCCACATGGTGCGTTTTACTTGGCGCCGCGACATAAATAAGAAGGCCAAGATTATGGTGAGCCGCCTTGCTGCTTGTTTATTTGCCGGCCAAGAATACACACCCACTGGGGACTAACAGAGGAAAGTAAAATTTCCCAACGAGTTCGACGCGCTCGACATTGCAACAGACGAACTACGAGAAAGGATGCGGCCTGTCGCAAGCAGACGCACTGAGATTGAAAAAGCCCGTGATGAGCGGCGCAAAGTCCGAAAACGCACCCGGGCTGGAGTTCCCACCGCACAAGCAACGAGCGCCAATGTGGGCTCCACGACTGAGGCGAATGCCGAAGCGCCTGGCCCAGGTGATGTTGAAGCGAACGAGCCCGGACCAGAACAGCCTGATGGTGGTGAGCTGCGCCCAGAAGAGTGGTATCGCGAACAGGAGAAGGCAGAGCTCGAGGCGTTGGTAGATCCGTCCATCAAGGGTGATATCGGCGCGAGCCAGACGGGAGTGTATGACCTTGTTGGTGAGTTTCCTCCATTTCCCATCATTATAGTGTACCCTAACACTGGTGCAACTGTTTAGCTATTATCACGCATAAAGGCGCGGCGGCCGACGCGGGGCATTACATTGCGTTTGTTGCGCGCCAGGCACTGACAGGTAAGGAGGAGGACCAGGACTGGGTCAAATTCGACGACGACAAAGTCAGCGTCTTCCCTGCCGAGAAACTTAGTACGCTCGATGGCGGCGGGGAAGACTCGGCAGCTTATGTGCTAATCTACAAGAGCAAAGGGTTGTAATGGGATGGCTCGTGGAGATGTGCACGTGCGTAGTTCATTAATTGTACCCAACACGCGTTGCGCCCGTGGCGTGCCATTATCGATCAATGGAGAGATATCGTCGCGACCGTGACCATGGACGGAGTTATTGCGAACTTCGGTGACGATCACGTTACACCCCCTTTTCGGTGGCGTGGCCCCCGCGCGGTGTCTCGCTGGCTGTAGGACTCTCAGCCAAGACATTCAGAATCTCGAGTTTTGGCAAGCGCTAAGCTCAAGTCGTCACCATTTTCCAGGATATTGTACCCTTGATGGTACCGAGTTATCTAGATGCTCCCGACGGCGTGTTTTGTCGACCGTCGGAACTAGGTTGCAGTAGGGTCTAAGTGCCATCTCCGCACCCAATCCTCACCGATGGCGATGTAAATGAAGTTGCCTGGGACGAGAGGCTGGTAAGAGTAAAACAATCGGCTGTGTATACTTGCCACGGCCCACGAGGCGTAAGGTTCCAACTTCCTCTAGAATGGAGACCCCCCACAGTGACGTAACTTGAGAATCCGGAAAGATTGACCGTAACCCATATACTCCATGCGGGGCGTGAAGTGACAGGCCTTTCTCCACAGACATACAGTACGTTAAGTCCTTCCTTACCCTTGTCCTATCACTCCCCTTAGGTGCCAAGACTTGAATATATCAGGCCCCAAAATTGTCCGATCACGGTTGGTCTGATTGACTTGTGGAATTCGTTCGGTTCACCCAGACGATAACACCTTTTGGAGCAACGTCCGATCCTTGCTCTATCACCGGCAACGCACGCGAATTGATTTGAGTCCGCCATCAGTCCAATAACCAGGATGCTCTCCCACGATCTGTGCTGGAGTGTTTAATGAATGGTTAGGGCCATTCAGTCAAAGCTTTAAACATCTCATATTTGACGATTGGGGGACTGCCAATTAATCAACACAATGCCTAACTGGGCATACAGTGGCCCCATCCTCTGGCCATTCTGTTCCTGTGGTACTCTTAAGGCGAAAGATACTGCGCCCGGCGCATCCCATCCCAGCGCCTGTTACGGTGATTAAAGACAAAAGCGGGACCGTTGGCAGCGCTGGATGTCGTAGAGCGCGGACGTAAAATGCAGAATGCAGACGCTATTGGAAGGATCGGTGGATTGGATCCAGAGGGTTGGGAAATCTATCTTTTCGCGAGATCATGGGTATCTCACGTGTGGCTTAATTGAACACTGGAATTCTGAGTCAAGAAATCCGGGTGACGGTCATTGTCTTATGTCCGAGTCGCAAGGCCTATTCTTCCGTTTTGGGAAGATTGAACGACTTGTACCACCTTTTGTATTATTTTTTTGTCTTGGTATTGTGCTCGTGGCTTGAGTCGTGGCTTACCTCGTGGCGATTTGCATTAGGTCCGGGACACGACTCGGATGCCAACAGCTACGCGGTGACTAGATAATACTCCTATAGATAAGCTGAATGCTCTGCAGACCAACCAAGGGGGAGATGCTCCAATCGGGACCGGTGATGTTGGATATGCGGGGGGCGATACGACTGAGTTCGGACCTTGGTTCGAACACTGGTGTTACTTCTATTCGCTCCGCTCTGTGTACTCTGCGGACGCATTCACGCTGGCGCCGTGGTGTGACTCTTTAGGTGTACTGCCCCGTACTAACTTAAAGTAATCCAGAGATCAACAGAATCGGGGGGACGGCAGTTGCTGGAGCCGGAGTCGCGAAAGACATGCGCTCTTGATTTGCGAATGAGTCGGAATGACATGGGACACGACAGAACGTGCTGTGCTAGTAGCCACAACCTTGTGTGTGTAGTAATGACACCTCCTCGATCTGTAAATCTATATCTAATCTAAAAATACATCTAAGTACAGTTTAACCGGCGCTTGTATTCCATTTGCTTAGTAACTAACACACCACGAACAACACTCAACAGGTTCCATTTTCCAAGATCTCCGGGAGAAGACAACTTCGCGATATGGAGTGATTGCCGGCCTGTTGATTCCGTCTGGGTTCCGTCTGGGTCTCTCACCTGCAGAAGGCACCACGTTCCGCCGGGCCGTTTGGGACAGATTGTACTGTAGTGTTATCCGACAGTTGTGCTATGATAAAACAATAAATGAAACGGCGAAAGACGCCGGTAAGAAACAAAAAAGATCCGGGTCAACTGGAACGGGCAGGACAAACAGAGCTCTCCGTAAAGCGCTTTTAGAAAACAAATCTACTACTGCGGATGAGGACAAAAGGATGACGCGTTGATAGTACATACCACTAGAGTGCAGGGACGCCAACTAGGAACGGGAGCGCAGCCTCCATTCCACGGAACTTGATGGTTGGGATAATGGTCTGAGGATTCCACGTGGTGCTCGCGCTATCGTCCCAGTAGAGCGCTACGATACTGTGCCGGTGCTATGTTCTAGTTTACCGTCATGTCAATGCACTGACCCCATGGCCCATTCACATCGCTCGGTAGAATTACACGCGAGGCTTGAGTCATAGTCAAATCTACCGGTTCGATCGAATTATAAGCAACAACTCGATCAGGTGTCGAAGTAAAGAACGTATACTCCTGATTCGGGCTGTAAGGCCTATCCCTCACCATAGTCACGATCATGGGACGGTATCCAGGTCCACTACCATAGTTGGTTGTTCTGGAAATTTGTGATGTCCGTCTGGTCGAGAGCAACGTCACATCACGCATCGCTCCCCGCATCAAAGAAGCTTGTAAATTTGTGCCAACGTACCAACGAAGCTGGAGAGTACAAGTCAGGGGCATCCTTGATCATTGATCAAATAGTCTCACAGGATATCCACATACTCATCCACGTACTACTTGCCACACAGCGAGCAACACTAAGGCGACGGATAGGCGACTAGCCTGATGTCGAACCACCAGTCACTCCGAAAGATCCTATACATTCTGTGAAAGTAGTTCGCTTTGTTTGGGAACTGAGAATGAAAAAAAATCCTGATTGTTGATGGGTCCTGAGTAACTACGGGACTGGACACCATCGAAGCTATGTTCTGATTGTTGCGTCTTAGTACTATAGAAGAGATCCACGATGAGTAACGAGTTGGATACTAGTAGGATAAACTCCAACATCATCCCAGTTAAGGTCGTACCAAGGAATGCCTTAAAGACTATTGTTGTTCGTAAAGTCGCGAAGGGCCGTGCTAATTTGTGCCATAGTACCGACTGGCATGGCGCATGTGGGTAGGTGAGTCGCTACTCTCGGGCTCGTTCTGCGGACTTGGATTGCGACCCGCTCGTTTTCAGTGGTAAACAAGACATACCTGTACAGGTATTTCACATCAACAACCGTAGCGAAAACTAGCACGATGAAAACACGCACTATATCTGGCCAGTGTCAAATGAGCCACCGTTCATCGTCTCGCCATTCTTTATCCAAAGTCGACTGGTGAGACAGCCCTCAGCTCAAACTGGCGGCCCGCCTTCTGGATATCACAAATGATACGCACGGGTGACCAAGGCGTGATTATGATAGTTTGCATCAGAAAACACGTTGGAGGGCGTGTTGGTGACGCCGAATGGATTAAGTTTCACTGCTGGTGTTATCGAGGGTAGCCTATACTCTGCTCCAATTCGGCGTTCCTTAAGGAGAAGAACAAGTGAGGACAGGACGCGAACCTTTCTTGGAGAAGTCCAATGCCCAGATCGGAACCCGGACGAATGTCGAGTTCGCAGCTTGCGTGTCATTCGTCACTACACATGCTCTCAGTACTATCCGCCTCACGAGTACAAACAAAAAGTCCCTACCACGTTCGAACAACGAGCGACCTTTAGGTCGTTAAGTGTTGGCGCAGATTAATCGACTCTTGTAAGGATCAGAACTCGTGTGTTGGTGACTATCGTCGGACTCACTAAGGCTCCCGCCGAGACCCAGTATTGTTTGGTCGACAGTGGAACCGTCCACGACCGTGTCGGCGGCGGCTGCATTTCCCGGTGGACCAAAATTAATGGGAGAGGATATATAGAACTTGAATCGATCCCATGTGTAGTGCGCAAATATCCAAACAAGGAGCCGTCGAAGAGAAGTCTCATATTTGACATTGGTCAGGCGTTGGCTGTCCGAGCGAAGAGAAAGTCGAACAAAAGATCAGCCGAATAGAGCGTATTTTGTCTGTGAGGGCGTCGCTTGGGCAATAACAGCTTCCTGGCCTTATGAGTGCGAAAAAAAGAAGTACGCCCCCAAGAAGGACTTTTGCGATGAATTGGTAATGGCCATTTTCTGACGTGGGAACAGCAGCCCAGGCCTTGCCATATAGAAGCCCAGATAACAAGTGCGGCCTCGCCGATCGCAGGGCCGCGTACCCAGAGGCTTGTATTCCAGCAGAGGTATTCGGAGGCACATCTAGTAAGCGAATCTCAAAGGGAAAAAAAAAAAAAAAATTTCCGCGAATCAATGTGAGAAGGGTAACCGACGAAGAGTGCGCGACAGGTGCAAGGCAGAGTAAGACGACGACTGCCTCTCGATGGGCGATAACAGCTCAAAGCGCTCAAACTCGAGAGACACCTGGGTGGCGTAACTTACTAGTAGATGGAGAGGGGCCCAGAAACCACGTGCCCACCACGATACTGTATGACGTACAGAATTAGAAATATACGGCACGCAGCCCCGCAGAGAAACCAACTAGGGTTACCATTTCAAGAATGCCACGCCGTCCGGTAACTCTGGTTCGTGTGAAATGACCATGATGAACCCGAGGCCAGCGTGACCCCTACTGGAAGCGACTTCGTTGATCTGTCTGATGCGGAGTAGGTTAAACCATGGCACAGAAGAGAATCGTTAGTCTGGCATTGTATGTCACACGACATTGACATTCAACCGAGGTGAATCAGTGCCGGAGCAAGTCCTTGTTCGTTCCTTCCTGTAAACGCGGCTGAGACTTGAACCGGGATCAGGGAATCTTACAGATATGAATTTGGCACCATGAAGTGCGGCTATACAATGCCATGAGGCATGGAAGCAGTGACCATACAGTAGACCAGAGAGACTCGAGGGTCAGGCAGTTCGGTAAGCTCGGAGAGAAGTGGGCCCTTGGACTACCGAAATAAGTCGTTATCAAGAGTTTGCCGCAGCGACTTCAGGCTACGACTGAATCAAAAGATCAAGTTGGGCTTCTACGGATACGTACTGTACCCAAATAGAACCCCAAGCAGTGGAAAGCAGGGTGGAAAATGTAGTTCGAGAAAATTGTCGACACTGCATAGCATTCAACCGTTTCTTGAAACGCCGTCATGTCCGAGCGCCGCATCAGACAAACTAACAAAGGTGAAATACTACCTGATCCGTAACAAGTTTTCTAGACAAGTTTTCTGGCACTGTATGGTCACAGTGGCGGTGTGAGATGGGGCAGGCTGAGCCCGGCCCGAGGATACCCGGCTAATCGATTCAAAACCGGTTGGTGAGGCCAGGCACGCCCGACATCGATGATCGTGTACGGCATTCATATCCCGACAACTGCACCCATTCTAGCTTCAGTGCCGACATGTTAAGGGCATATGTGAAATACGACGGGAGTTGGAGTGACAGTAAATCCAAATTGACTCGGAAATCTTGCGGAAACCCACACTGCGAACTCTCGCAAGAACCCCATGAAGACAAACCGATCGCCTCGATGTCCATGCACTCGACATGTAGTAATATCGACGATATTCTCAGTTGGGCTCCTAAAATTACCGAAAACATTGTCGTATGAACACCTGATCGTATCTGCGAGTTAATTCAGTCATCCACACGTGCAAGTAAAACGACATGCATTCACACCCACTCCTTCTGACTGAAGCTACCTGTGGGAGAATGAGCGAAGTCGCAGGGCGGAGCATGCGTATCGTGGAGTAAAATCCGGTTCCATAAGACAACAACTTAGACAGATTCTCACGGGCACCGCGATAAGATCACAATTAAGTGGGAAGCATAGTGTTGACTTGGGCCGACGAAGACGAACGAGGAAGAGCGCGTTCTTTTGTATCGGAGCTTCACCGCAGTCCAGTTATATATGACCTGCATAAAAACGGTTCGAATTAAGAAGTTTATTGCGCGGAGACATCGCGCCAGATGCTTGAACGCCTATGGATGGAGTATGGTCGTACTCCGCATTATCTAGTTGTCAGAACAGAGCGACGAGCAGCATTGAGTCATAAATAAAGAACTAACAGGCTTGAGATCAAGCGAACAGCACCGTCTCGACGGATTACTGCAATCTTGGGTGTCCATCGTGAGGTGACAAGCAAGCATCACGTTCCTCCATGGATCCCTCTGAGCACAGGAACCAGCAAACGTGTAGCGGCCGCAGCAGTGGAGTCTAGTAGTAGTTGGAGTTGTAATGTTCTGACCCAAAACGGGTCCATGTATCAGTGCTCTGGAGATTACTATCTTGGACAGCGGTCTCCAGCGGCCTGCTCCTAACTTTGCCTGCGAGTTGCTGCGCTCACAAAGGTCCGTACGTGGACGAGCCGCGGGGTACTGGGCAGCCAAATTCGATTCTGCAATAACTACTTAAGCCATTACTCGGTCTAGAATAACCCTAGGAGATCTTCCTGTTGGTTCGATGCCGATGCCGGCCGTACTGGTGCCGCCGATGAAATTGGAGAGACCCCGCCGAACCCATGGAATGGGTCTAGAGCTGGCGCCCCTCCTGCTGGCGCGGCCAGCGGCACGCTGGGTGACAAGGACGAGTTTCCAAAGATCGAAACGAGGTCGTCCAGTGGGTTGGTCGATGTACCGGATAGGAGGTTTTTCGCCGCGGGTTGTTGCAGCACTTGGGTAGCGGCGAGGCCCGTCGGCTGCTCCGCTGCGGGCTCGTCGTCGAAGTCGAGTAGATTTTCCGATGCCTGTCCGGCGGCGACCGTTTGCAGTGCGGTCTTTGCCGAATCAGCAAGACTGATGGACACGGTCTCTCAGTTCCTTGTGGTGGGCACAGAAAAATGATAACCCACTCGGTCCCTCTGTGCTGCATTGCTTCAGCCCCGACTCGCCCCTGGCCGATGAACGTCGCGGCTGGTTTTTGATAGACGCTTGCCAGACTGGACACTTCTCCGATCAGTTCGTTGAGTAGTGCAGGAGCAACGGTAGTGCGAGGCAACGATATCGGCGGTCGGTGTGCGAGAACGACAGACTGCAGAGTATGAGCGGGAGCGACGACAGAAAGACCGACACAAAACCTCAATACCTTTGCCGCTCCGGGGTCTGTTGATAAAAGACGCCAGTAGATATACGCCCGATCCCGTACATCGGGCGAATCGCAGTCCTTCGTAGCCGTATTGAGAATACGTTGGACCAAACCCTGGGATGTGTCGGGCTTGAAAAGGAAAAGCTTCACAACTGCGGTGAGCGTCTGCAATTGCACCTACAGCTCGCATACGCGGATCAACGACGGTGCGTGCGCCAAGACTAAGAGAAATCGCACAGAATAGGACTCCTCGGTGAAAGTCTCCACGAAAATGTTTAATAGTTCGTCGGCATTGTCGATCTTATTAGCATATTCTCCGATAATCCAAATAAGAGACGCCTTCGCTTCTGGCTCGTCTAACTCTTCTAGATTTGAGCATAAAGTCGGGATAACGCCTTCGTATGTCATAGGGTATCTTCGAAAGATGTCCTGAACACCCAAGATCAGAGATTTCCCCGAAACCCCGAAACATTGATAGAAAGAAGGACCTTCATTACTACGACGGCCTCTTGCACGACATAGCTGACTCGAGTCGCGATAAGGTCCAACAGTACATTGACACACCGTTCGGCGCCAGCCTCGATCTTGACTGCTGCTTGACCTATAGCCTTGATACTACGTCTCACGAAATCGACATCAACCTCAGAGGCGTATCTATCACAAGATTATCAGAGCCGAATACACGCCAAAGGAGCATGCCAACGTACTCCTTCAGCTCGCTCAACAATGCGTCTACGTTGTGTTCGTTGGCCAAGCGAACCATGATATCTAACTTTTCCACTTTGACATACAGAGGGTCGTTATACTTGCAGAAAAATACACGCATTTCGTTGGACAGGATATCGCTACGTTTTTGAAGTAGAAGATTGATGTTTCTCAGCGCGATCCACTGTACTTCCGGTGGAGAAGACAGAAGAGTGACAAGAGGAGGAGCCATTTTGCGTATTAGTTGCTTATTGAAATCCTCACGCTTCACTTTGCGCATGTGAATCATAATCACCTACTGAGACGTCACACATGTGTTCTCCCGAGCAAGTCGAGTGAATGGACGCACCCTGACAGCGCCGAGAACGACGCTTCCGTTCACATGCTGGAACTGAGGTACCACGCGCTCGCATATATGTTCGCTTTCCTTCTCATCCTGAGCTTCGTACCTTGCCAGTGCAGACAGGATAGCGACACGGCCCCACTCGGAACACTCGTTGAGCGCGATGAGGAGCTTATTTAAGATCGTGGGTGTAACGGTGAATACGGCCGGATCAGAGGAAGAGGTGGACGGCTGAGAAGTGGCTGATGTGTGAATATCCGCTAATGCGGTGATGGTATTTGCGACAACCTTTGGGGAATATCAGACGATGAAAGAGCGGAAATAATGCACGCACCATCGGGTTGCTGTCTGAAATCATCTCGTGTAGTTGTTCTAAAAAGCCATTCTCCAGAACTAACTCCGGCTTGAGGTCGTATAGTTTGGCAACACATAGGGCAGCCGTTTTTCGTACATATGGATTTTCGTCGTGCAAGGACTTTTGTAATGGACCCGCGATGTAGTCGATGATCTTTTCGACGCGGATGCAGCCCATCGTGCGAATGGCCAGTGCGCGGATGAGTGGATTGTGGTCGTCCGAGTCTTTGACGAACGTGTTCACGGCAAGGATGACTAGATCCGGTTGTGTTTTTGCGTAATTGATGAGGTAGAGATAGACGAGTTTCTTTTGCTCGATGTCCTCGGTTTGCATGTTCTTGAGCACATCGGGAAAGAGACCACTGACATCTTTCGAGAGAGGCTTCGGCAGAACGGTCAACAAAAGGGAGATGTCCACGCACCCTTCCCAACCGTCATATTAGCGATGACCTTCTTTATAGCATCCTTCCGCTTGTCGCGATACTCGCTGTTCAAATCAGCCCGAAGCTCAAAGTTCTCGCCTGGCTAGTGGTTAAGAGCATAGACGTGGATTCCACAATCTGGGCGAACCTTTCTTTGGGGCCGCCCTGGAGAATACATTCATGGCAGTAAGGGAAGAATAACGCGGTTCTGTTCAAGCATCTCAGCTGGCTGGCAGAGCCGCCCAATTCATATCGTATTACGTAACACGTGCGATTGTATGCTAACAAACTCTTGAACAAACTAGTCATGCGGTGCGCGAGCCTCTCCAGTAACAGCCCCCTTCCCCCCAGACTCACGAAGCTCTCCGGCTTCGTGAGTATCATCATTGCGGGTAGCTTTTCCGATTACCTGTCACGGACACGTTAGACGACGAGAAACTCGAAGGCAAAGCCAAGAGACCCGACCTTATCTACTTTTCCAATAGCTTTATCTACCAACCCAGCCTTCCCCATGGGTAGACCTTCTTTTCCGTCACGAGCAACGCCGCCTAGAATAATGCAGACACTTTCAGCTATATGATTTCCGACGGAGCCCTAGCACCTACCACTCTGAGTAGGCATGGACATTTAACGGCCTCTCTGAATTGAACGCATTATGACCCTGCGCTCCGGGTTCGGCTTCGACGTATTGGCTCTGGTCCAAACGCTGGGACTCAGACGGCTCCTGCCCAGTACGACCGTCGGAAGCCTGAGGCGGGTTACTTGCGGTGGTGGTTTTAGCGAAAGAACTGAAGTCAGACATGTCGCGTTGTATGATTTACTGGAGTTGTGATTGAGCGTGAAAGCAATGGATGGGTGTTTTATAGCTAGAGGCGGAACCCGAGCGACAGTAGTAAATGACGTCACACACGCCAAGGCTGACGATGCATGACGCGTATGAAGAGGATAGTGGTGCTGTGGTACGAACGTCGTACAACGCTCCACGCTCCACGCTCAGACGAGCTCGCGGCCGGCCGTCTCGAAAATTTTAACGACTTTCCCAGATGTTGGTACGAATGACTGCCCGGCAGGAATAAATTTGATGGGAATGAATACCCCTGCGAAATCGTTCGGTGTAGGACGGCCCCGATGTAGTTACCCAGACGCGTCTATGTCGCTCACAAAAGGCGACGTGGGGTAGTCCTAGAAGGTCAGCAGAGGTGAGTGCTATCTTAAGTCTTCGCATTGCCGCCGAGTTACATTCTTCCGCCCAGTGGATAGGAGGGCCCCTGCGAGGGCTGCCTTCGAGCAATTTGTACTCGCCTTCCTGCAACCCGCAGATAAAGTGTCGGTGATACACTGATATCCAAGAAACCACGCACTCCCCGAAATCGTCGAGCGCTGGCATAATGGCCACTGCAGTATTGATCCGGCCTTTTCAGGATGTAGCTAAAGTATGGAATTGATGACTGTCCCAATCACATTTTTACCTTCGTTTAGGGCCATGCACCCTTTTTGTAGCTTGCGTACAATCGTGAATACATTTTCGATATGGTCTCGGAAAAAATGGTGGCAGTCGTCAAGATACATCATTGCGCATGCTTGAATGTAGTCGTGGGGGATGTCGCTTACCATCCTCTGGAGGGCAGCCAGTGCATTTGTTAATCCAAATGGTATTGCGCGGAACTGACCGTGTTCGTACCGGGATGTGAGAACAGTTTTCTTTTTCGCTTCTTCGACCAGATGAACGTGGCGTAAGTCGAGGCAAGTGAAGAGCTTTGCGCCGGCCAAGGTCTGTTAGTTCTGATAACATTTATGCCTTCATCACTTCGTGTCCCAGAGTAGTGAGGACCAGATCTCCTAACGGACTTACTACCCCTCACTGTCAACGTCGCGCGCCTACTCGTGAGAGGATAGAAAGCCAACTTTCTTCACAAGCCTCTTCATATGCTCACTAAATATCTCTCCTATAGATATTTAGCTCGCATAACTCTCTAGATCGAGTTGCTGTTCTACGTAGAGGAGCAGGGAGTTCGGGAGGACGAATCAACACTGGTGGCAACATCACTGTGTCTCCGATAGCGGAGATTAGCACGAGCCGAGCACTACGAAGGATGGTACACCTTGTATCTGCGTGCGCCTTAGGGCCAGTAAACTAACCAGACCCAGAACACTCACCCGTTACCCTGCATAGATAAATGCTACCAGAACGTTGCCGGCGCAAAGCTCTTCACCTGCCTTGACTTGCGCAGTGGATACTGGCAAGTTCTGAAGAAGCGAAAAAGCAAACTGTGTTCACATGATGCCGGTACGGACACTATCAGTTCCGCATTGTGTCGTTCGGATAAACAAACGCACCGACTACCTTCCAAAGTATGATGAACGACATCCTCCGCGACTACATTGACAAATGCGCGATGGTGTATCTCGATGACATCGTCATCTCTGAGGGGGAGAATATCGAAAATCTGCTTGCTGGTCGTGCGCAAATTACAAAAATCACGAAGAGGTTGCAGGTTGTAGCAATACTTCAGTGGTCATCTTGCTTGATTTTGGATGTCTTGAATATCACGGGATCCACTCCACGCCTCTTTGTGATCGGCGCAGACGCCTCTGGTAACTGCATCGCGGCAATCCTACAGCAAACGAATAGGGGTATTAGTGATCCCAATGATTTTATTCCTGCAATCTAGGTACGTCGTTGAACCTTTATAGACGGCCGCTCGTCTAAGGGCGATAAGGGGTAGTGTGATAATGCCGAATTCCGAAACATCTTGTACCAGGTGAGCCATAAATTCGTCTCCATTTACGTTGGGTCAGGCCCAGACTAGACGATCCCAAGGGTACGCACAGTCGGACGAAACACATTGCAGACGATAATCGGCGCAGAAAGTTTCCGTCCAACCCTAGCGTTCGAGGCAAGGCTTCATAGTAAAATATGCAATGCCAGTACAGTAGTATGAGATGGTGAGGTTTGGGGCGCGCGCTAACAGTAGGAGAGAGCGAGAGCAAAGGATTCGTTCATTCTTTAGGGGCTGAGCTGGAGCCCCTTTATAAATTGCGGTGTGAGATTTTGTCAAGGGTTTTGTTGTAACTCGAGACAAAGGTCGATTGGAGGATACAATTCGTCCTTGAAAGGAAAACAGCAACGCGCGCGAAGATTCAGAAAATAAGCAACGCACACATGTTATCACAACCAAAGTGCAAATGGTGCAAACTTGCCATTTCTGGGTCTGAAAACGATCGCGGATTTCGCATGCCATGGCATCTTCCGATTTTTTTAATCATCTCGACTTTGTCTTCAGTACTCAGCTTGAGCCTGTGGTCGTTGGCCCGACCGAATAGCCCATAGACTCACCGCGCCAATGGAATAAACACGAATGTACGCAGTCGGGCTATACCGGGCAACGTTTACCCTTCTTCCTTTCCAGAATGGACCAGGTCCGGCTTACCCACTGCCTGGTCCTAAAGAAAACCAGCCGGCTTCAAAGTTAGCTATTTAAATCCCCAGCATGCGTCTTATCTCTCGAGATCGTCAAGCAGTTGGCCCACCATAATGCCTTCGAAGTCCCTGATACCGTCTCAGACAGCCATCTCGATACACTTGGGCACTCATATCCATCCCTCCCCGCATGAAGCAAGTTCGGGAGAGACGTCCGTCTCACACCGTCACTTGTCTTTTCTGAGGCACATGAATGGATTGTGGAAGGGTACGTTATACTTCACCGCAGCTGGGTGTGACTTATCGTCAATTTAAGGCTTTGCACCTCGCTCAAAGAAGCAATTGACAAGTGGTCGCATGTTCCCCCAGATTTCGTCTCTCAGCGAGTCGAAACCGATGCTCGTTTCAGAACCCAGGCCAGGCCCGCCTCATCTTCCACTCTCCCCACCGTCCCCTACACTCCAGACACCGGTTTCTCTTCCCTGCGATGACGTAGACAGCGATTGGCCCTGGATCACAGTTTCAGGCACTGAGGCGGGGGACGTGTCTGTCCGTCCCGTACAGAGCCTGTACCCTGATCTGTCCCATGCGAGCACCAAGGCTCCCCCAGAACCATGCAGGCATGTCTCTTTTTCCGAGAATTCCGGGCTATCCTGCATGGCCTCGACGTCGCCCGTGATAGGTGCCTCGGGATCCATACTCGATGCAGCCACGCGACTGCAAGACTTCCGTTCGTTGATCGTCGAGATGAGAGCCTCTCTCTTGGACCATGATCACGAGACAGTCGTCGATGCAAGAGAGCACGATGAAGAGGAGATCGAGAGACTTCTTCGACTACTAGAGGATGTCATGAGGAAAGTCAGAGGACTCGCCGAAAGGGATACCACCGATCTCGGGCTACCTGTGATAAAAATCGACGTAGCTCCGTAGAGCAGTCTCCTCTATCACTGATTGTACTACCAGATATTCGTATTGTGACGTTCGTGTAATAAGAGCTTCTCTTGCCGCCTCTTCCCGATGTTGGCTGTTCCTGCTAGAACCTCCATACATTGCATGACGTTGGACTGCATTGCTCAGCTTGTATAGGTCACGCCCACATGCAGTAGAAGAATAAAAATCCGCGTAATAAAAGACATGGTCCGCCATAGTGTAAGTAAGCATATTTATACATATGGCACGAAATTGGCCGGAGAATACGGACCCAAACCCGACTTTGTAACGCTGCTGCGTGTCTGAGGGCTAACGAAGAGGTACACCGAACATTATGCCCGGAGAAACGAACCTCATGCAAAACCTCGCCCACCGATACCACCACTAGGTGCTGGTTTTGTAGTTTCGGCCTGCCCGATGGTGTTGGAAGAGGGCGCTGAAGTAGTGGACGTGGGGCTGGCCTCGCCAAGGCCCTGGCTGACTGCTGTTCGCGGACTGTCCCACTCCACTTGTGGTGGTGCTGTTGTTGGCAGAGTGGGAACTATGCCGCGTGCCACCCACTCCTCCTCCCACAGCGGCGGCAATGATAACGAAGACGGCCACGGCGATCCCAATGATCCCTTTTTTCGTCCGGTACCACGGCACCCGTTTCTCGACGGGCTCGTAATCGTTGGTCGTCGCCGTGTTTGGGTCTTCTTTGCGAGCAAAGCTCATGGCCCCAGGGCTGTAGTCGAGTAAGGTACCATTATGGTCCGATGCTGCGCCGTGAGCGGGGGGGGAAGGTACGCGGCGATCGCGGCTTTCCTCGAGCAGGTCGACATTGTATCCTTCCTAGCGATACGCAAGGAGAAAAAGACCGCTCAGATTTACCGTACCAAGGAAGGGAAAAAAAAACAAACATAAGGGTGGGAGTTCCACGTACCTGCTTCTCTGCCCGTGTTGGGTCAGGCACAGAGGATAAGAGTGTGTGGTCATAGCCCCCAAGGCTCTCGCTGCGATAGGACATGGCCGCAAAAAACGAGTCCCCTCGATCGTTGGAAGGGTTGAGAGGGGTGGTGTTGTGGGAGGGAGCAAATTTGGACGGTCGTCGCCGTAGTCGTACACGGTGTGATGTGCTCTGATGGACAGCCTCGACCCGTCGGTACTAGGAACAAGCGCCCGCCGCAGCGGTGCCGCTAACTTTGTGGGCGATCCACCTAGATAAGCACCGCTATTGAGAGTCCATTGGCATCGTGTTCACGCTGTACCGACAACATGCCTCAGTGTCTATAGGATACGACGATTGAAATCCCCTTCGCTTTGGACTACGTGCGGCCACGGGAGCTAATCATACGGAACAACGGTACCCCTTATGTCTCAACGCGTGCCTTAAACGGAATTATCCGCACGCCCGTTGTTGGTTAGACCCGATTGAGTCAATACACATCACCATCCCAAGATATCCAACTCTCATAATATCCACAAGCTTCAAGCTTCAGGCTCGCCAGGATAGCATCGTTGCCTGTATGCGAGCGCACTTTGCGCTGTTGGGTCAAAGCTGTATTGCTCTCCCACTTTCCTTCTCGATTACCGTCATCGCTCAAAACCTTTTCGCACGGACTCCGGCTCGTGACAAGTAGAGGCAGTGTTCGGCGGTAGAGTACAGCAGGATGCCGCTGGTGCCAAATTAGCACTTCATCAACTCTGTGATTATTTCGAGCGTTCTATGGCGATGGATACGGTGGAGTGAGTGAGCCGCGGCCACAATACCTGCCGCACTTCCGACTGAGAACAACACTATCGGTCCATGGAGACGATCGCATCGCTTTGGGGCGCGCCAACAGCCTCGGAGGATGGCCCCGAGGCATGATAGAAGATTGCAAGTGATCCCTCGGACGGGCGTTTCCATGACCTCGAGAAGATGGGCGTGCCCTGATGACGCAGCTTTATGTGAGCGTAATGTACTCACCAAAAACTGACGCTCCATAGAAAATCGGCCGAAGGAAGGCGTCGGCTGAAACTAGGCGCGACATTGATTAGCACGGGGAACGAATGCAGTCAGAGCGTCATTAAAAGCCGGCGAACGAAGTGAACTTGAAGACCTTGGACCTTATGGGTATGACGGTAATTAGCTGAGGCCACAGGGGGGTTCGTACACGCAAAGGGTGTCTTCTTAAGCACACCCGAGTGAGCCTAAGAAATAAAGAAAGATTAGGAAAGGCGAATTGAGAGGACCGAATATACTTGTAGCGGCAAGGAATGGTCGTCCTGCCGGTTCCAAGTAGAAGTGATTCTGCAGTTATTACCGCACGAGAAGCTCTCGTTGTTAGCGAGACAGTGGTCAGGGAGATGAGCATGGATGGCTGAGCATTATGAGACGATGTGGCGGACCAGAGCCACGCTATCATATATGCGCATTCAGTCCAGTCTCGACGGAATAATTGTTGTATTGCTGACAAGAAGGCATTCGGGGTTTGAAGGAGGGCGAAGGGTACTGATAATGCAATGAGGCGACGGCGCCGTTGCAGCATTCCGAGCTAACCTTGCCTTGGCATTTGGTCATCTCCCCCACCTGTAGCAAACAGTGCAGTCGATTTGTGGTTCGATGCCATTTAGCCACTGGACGGACTCAGAATATCTATCTCGAAATGGGTAAAGTGATCACGTATGGCCGCGTCCTGGCCTGCATCGCGTCACCAAATGCTCGGCAGACGCTGCCACCTTCGCAAGCCTCAACCTTGAGAACAAGGTGTGGGGAGGTAACTCGACTGTAATTTCGTAAATTATGCTTCTTGGAGCCCTGAATGAGCCAATTCACACCAACAAAGAAGCGAGCAGAGGGAGTCCGAGGGACACACCTCGGTTGCAATGAGCGACAAATACGGTAGGCTTCGCTGCCCATGCCCGACGTTGATGGGCGGACAAGGTCCGCGAACAGGTGACATCTCGGATTGTACGTACCATGGTAGGAGAAAAGCATTCTCATAGAGACAACAAGTTGCCATCCATGCATTTTTATGCCCGCTCGTGATATGCTAATCATGCGAATCGTTGGGTTCTTGGTCTTTGGTTCCGAGAATGGCGAAGTAGGAGCGATACTCGCACCGCGTCTGCGAGATCAGTGGTTCGTCGTCCCAGTTTCGTTGTTTCGGCCACGCCTCACCGCAATAGGTATGGGCACTTGAACGCCACCATCACCAGTTCGTGGACTGAAGTTGCGTACAGCAAGATAAGTCCATCAAACGTCGTACAGTACCCACCAGGACCCTCCGACGTTCGCTCTTCGCATCACAGGGAAGCTCCGGATAACTCCTCGCCCCTGCTTCCTGGCCCCTTCCCTTTGAGGGTTTTCAATCGTTTGACAGCGGCTAGTGCTTCATATCACAAAGGAACGAGAGTGGCGAAATACATCGAAAGGAAGTATCATGCACATCATGCCCGACGTCGGATGGGCAGGGTAGTGGCTTAGGGCCTGAGAACTTGGGGCATGACATGCATGACAGGTCCTTACTTTCAGCCACTACGTCAGCTACTACGCGATGCTGTGTTCATGATGAGATCTAGAGAATAGGTCAGCTCTCGTAAGTATTCACTATCAAGAAGAGTAATGTTCTCGTGCTTCCGAATCGTCCAGTATTGAAAGAACCCAATCTCCTGGACCGTATTTTTTGGGCCACTTGTGTTTATTTTTCTTCTATCTCACCTCATACAGTACTGTTTAAAGGTTCCTAGTACGACGGCGGTGATAATAACACGCACGCACCTCACCCATTGCGTGTGTGTCAAATGAGTGCGCCACACTCTGGGTCGAGGGAAATGCCGTGTGCCTGTCAGACACTACAGTAGTGGCACACGTGGACATGTCAAGACATGGAAATGAGTGTATATCATGCCCCTCTCATCCTCCGAACGCGCACCACTGCGGGACCTTACTGTAAAAGTGCCCGAGTCTCGCACATCGTATTTCAAAGTCGTCTGAAGGTTTCGCTCTTTTTTTTTTTTTCCTGGTCTTCACAACCCTGCAAAGTGCGGCGCACGGACTTTCCTGACCGGCATGGCTTTACAGTGGTCTCTTGACGTTTTTTTTTACTCCTGCTTCGGGTCTAGTGCGGGACATGCGGATTTGGAGGTATCCAGGTGGTGTAAACTAGAGAAGTGCCAGTGGTGAGGCGCAAAAATTTCTCACCAAAACAAGCTTTCGCCACTAAGCGATCTCTTTAGATTCACAATTGTTGTAGCTCTTCGAGGGCTCGAACATCGAAGAAGGTGTGTTTTCATTATTTATTTATTTATTTGATTTATTATTATTTGATTTAATTTTTGCTATCTTGAATTTGTAGTCACTTCGGACTCTTTCAAGGGTTGTCTGCCCTCGTGTGCCCACACGCGGGGCTCCTCCACAAGGGCGGTGATCCAGTGGTGATCTCCGCAACGCTCGCAAAAAAGGTATGAGTGATTATCTGATTAACTCTGGCGGACTCTGGGTGCAATTAGCGTCAGCGACCGGGAAATGTCGTGTGGAGGCACTCTAATTGTGTCAATCTTGGCCTTGGTCTTGGCGTCAGCACGCACTTTTCAACTGACTTTTAAGCATTCTCTTTAAGTTGCCAGAGAACTAATGGACAGATCCGCTCAAGATCCGCCTGTGTTCGTCTATCGCCCATCCGTAACCATGAGGCTGCGATCATTCATTCATTAACGCTGAAGGGTTCGGAATGACAGACTCGGAGGGATTTCGCCGCCCGAGAAACCAACCCGCAGCAGCTGACCAGGCGCCAAGCCAAGTGATGCGTGCCCAAAAAAAACCAGAAGAATATTCCTGGGCCGTCAAAGTCCGCGCCAGCCTGGAATTATACGTGGTGTGCGTTATATTTACAACAACCTGCCAACCCCCCCAACTCCGCGTCTAGAAAAACTGTTAATTCCACAAATTCTGACTCCTCGCACCGCCAGCATAGCGCCCTCGCCCAAAAGTGGTTGTCGCATTGCTGACGTGCCTGCCATGGGCGTTGTGGCCATGCTGACTGATTGGCAAAAAATGCGCATGTCAGACAATCGTCGGAAATCCGGATGGATCTGTATCTTTCCGGCACTTGTATTTCCGAGTCTGCGCTCAACCGAAATAAATAAATAATAAATGCCATTTAATTGGAGAGGGGTTCTCTGAGCGAGCGGGGCCTGAACGCTCCGATGGTGGGCACACCCGGAGACAGATACTGTATTCGTCGGCTTTAGGGTTTGGCAGCATTGGCACGCATTGCGCTATTTGCGGCTTCAAGTCATGGCGACCTTTTGATCGGGTTCTCCGAGATGCAGTGTGAAAACCGTACGTCATCTCGGACTGTGCACCCAACAACAGAGCAATCATAAAGTCGATGGAGGACGCAAGCGTGCAACGTAGTACAGCCAATCAGTGCGGGCGGGCACGGTGTGGATCATGACGAATGAAATGGACATGGACAACAACGACAAGTGGCAAAAAGAATGTTCGAGGGGTAAAATAAAATCAAAATAAAAATAATAAATAATATTAGTGGATGGACTTGTATTGCGCTCCGAGAAGAAGAAGCAGCCAACCATTCATTCCGAGTGGTTCCGGTTCTGGACCCTAGTCGTCCAATCAACCCCGCCCCGAGACAAATTTGCAAAATAAGCACAAACATCGTCTTCGGATAACGTGGTCCTTCTCCAGCCACGTGTTTCCCTTCTTCGTCGCTTTGAGGGTGCGCGCCCCTCACGGCCATCGCGAAAGCGGCGTATGCAGCCCGCCCTCCGCGGCTCCTCGTCTTCGATGTACTTCAGAACAGGACCAAGAAGTGCGTACGTACGCTGGAATTAGTATCTGTGGCGGGTGCTTCGCGTAGCATTGGGCCCGCCTTCGATCCTAGATCAATGATCCAACCAAGTGATTTCGAGTTGTTATTTTTCTCTCTTATCTCCCTCGCAGCACGGACATAACCAAGGTAGGAAGCCAATGTATACGCATGATATCCATGAACTATATAACACACAAGATATGCCACCGTTGACACCGTTACCGTAAATTGGCCCGAAGTCACGTCATACAAGGTCGAAGAATGGCCCTCGACATGGTGATTTCGTCAACGGTGCTTCGGTATCATTGTCGAACGGACTGAATCATGAGGTATTGGGTCACTGTTGCGGTCGTTGTGATTATGCGGCCCATCGGCAGGGCTACGATGCCCACCCCATCATTTGTGCAATCACGCCACACGGCGATCCACCAGCGCCTCTCCATGGAGCCGCGGAGCTGGCGCATGCGTGCGCTCGCTGCTTGAGGAATTCGCCCGACAGATATACCCACTCTGCGTATTCTAGCACACGGCGAGAGGTAGCGTACAGCTTGAGGACATCGTTGATATGGTATTTGATGTAAATCCTGTGTTTGATCCTTGCTGCACGCCGGCTATATAGTGCCGTTAATTTTACGAAATACAATGCCGAGCAGCTCGGAACATAAAGAATGAGGCAAACGCGTGACCTTGAGGTGCCGCTAATGTTATGAACACCAGTGTTGTAGGCTTGTGTGGTTGTTCGTGTATTGGTTGCGCTGTCAGAATCGATAGCGAGACATTGAATGGGATAGGCGACTCGGGGACTCTTGGTATACTGAGATGCAGCAACGAATGTTTTTGTGCTGGAGCATGCACCGGGAGCAAAAATAGGCTGTTGCCATCGCGCAGCCCTGCATCACAGCCGCGGTTCCCCACACACAGTTGCTAGGGGGGTGTGGTCTAATTCCGGACTGGAGATTAAGGAGTTAAATGGGCAAAGCATTCAAGTTCTCAGTTCTACGCACGACGCACACAGCCAACCCTAGGGGTTTATACTCGCGGACTTCCCGCCGGGTTGTCCTGCTGTTAGCAATGCCTGAGCCTCGAGTACTGTCCGGATCGAAGTGACTGGCTGACTGGCATGTAGGCAATCCGTCCTTTTGATCATCAAGGTCTAGTTTGGCGCCGTAAGCACGTGGCGGCGGTACCGCATATATCCTGGGCAAGGCCGTCGGCTGTCATGGACGATGAACTACCTATGTAGGACCGCGATCGTTGCGTTGCTTATTCAATCTCGATCGGGAGCTGAACAAGCTGCGAACCATCCTCCCAATTCCGAGAGTTTCGGGATGACGCGTGACACAGCCTCAAGGTCTCGCCCGCCACTATCTCTGTGCGCCCAAGCCGGGACCTACCGACGTGACCCGCAGTGGTGGAGCGGTAGTAAAATCTAGGTCCCCGTTGGTGCGGGAAGCGCGACTTGGGCATCGTCGGTTTCGGGATTCATCCCGATTAGGCCACAGAGCGTGGGTCCGTGTCTGCATTGGAAATTAAATACGGGACGCTGATGTGGGGGAGGTTAGGTCATGAAAGGCATGGGCACGAGGCTCACCTGTGGCTCAGTGAGCAATGACTAGTTCGGATCTGCTGCGTCTAGAAAATTGTGCACAACGCATCCGCGGAACCTTCTCCGAAAAGCAAGCGCGTCTTCAACAGCCGCTGAGAAAGAGCTATACAGTGAGTGCGACCTTTCGGACAAAATTTATGAAGTATCACGGATACTCCGTGCGGGCAACAAGGGGAGTTGGGTACTTAATTAGGCGCCTTCCATAGGAGGGACAAACGCAATGTCGAATAGTTGACTAAATTGGGCCAGCATCGATCATTTTGCAATTCCCAGTTGGGAGTTTTGAGACCTGAAGGGTACTGCCAGTCTCTAAATCTGTGCCAGTGATAAGTGATATGAGCACATCTGTCTCCCGAACCTGGGCAATAGTAGGCGCTACAACCCATAATATATTAAATTGGATAAGTTCCTCGCGATGCCTCCTTCAGGAGAGAAAGATGTCAGGGCACAAGAAAACAGTCCCGGAAGATAGTGTTAGCCGCAAAGGTAATGCATATGCGGGTCTAGTCGGGATTGTCGCCCACCGGATACCTTTCCGTTAACCGTCTTTCGTTGTGATATATGGCATTTATGGTGACGGCAGCAGATTGAGTGGGTTACGCACGGATCTCTCGGCTCGGGGTGTAAGCACACACAAACATTGTGGCTCACAATGAGGCTGGCCGCGTAGGTATGGTGTCGACATTGGGTGGAAGATAGAAAAGAAATTGGTTTAATTAGGAATGAACACCGAACTATGGGTGCAGCCGTAATCGAACTGGAGATAGATTCCAATGAGTGGAGTGGCCCAAAAAGGCAGAAGGACGATAGTGGATAAGTGGCCATTCAAGATTTGCAATACCAGACACCACAATGATCAGACCAGAGGGTCCTCGACGTTTCGGTGCATGGATCTCCACCAAGGAAGGGACAATTTGATTACATGTTCTAAGCCTGGTGGCATCGAGTGTAAGTAAAGCATACAACAGAGGGTAGATTCAACCGCGTCGAGAAAGTTGGGAGGTGAGTGTGTAAATTAGGTGGAGTGCGTGGGGTGTGTATGGGGACTTATTTAGGCAAGTATGTCGGGCGTAGTGGCGCACCGCGTTCCCGAGGTAGTGGTGCCGGCGCCAATCGGGAGATGATGAGGAGCGATGTGGGATCAAGGGCCCATCTGGTTCCTCCATTGATGAAGGAACGGCGGAGCAGGACGCGGACGGGGGTCACGAGGGAAGAAGTATGGCGAGTTGAGAGAAGAGAGACAAGGAAGAAGAGGGGGGCAATAGAGAAGGTGATGTCAACGTGAAACTAGAGCAAACCTTACAAGCCGAACCGAGCACCTAATGGATCTAGTGTTGTCTGCGCACAGTAATGGCGGGTCACGATAGTATTGGGTATGTAGACGGGTTGGGGGTGAGGCGTCTGAGGCCAAGCCAGTGGCCGGTGAGGGCGGATGGACCATCAAATCAAAAAAAAATCGGAAAAGTAAGGGCAAGGGGACGGCGGTTATCGGCGGGGGCAATGGGATAATTAAATAATATAATATATAGGAAAAATGATAAGTAAAATAAATAGGATTATATGCTATGCGGGTTGGTTTTGTTTCTCGCTTGTGGACTTCGCTTTGCATTTCGCCCCCATTCCACTTTCCCTCCCTTTCTTAAACGCCGTGTACTCCTTATATCTAGTCCTCTCCAGCGACTCATCATCCCCCCCTCGTCGCTCTTAATTCCCCTCCTCCCCCTTCCCTTCCTCTTTTCGTTTCTCTTTCCATATCTCTTTCCGCTCTTCTACACTCCGACTTCCCCGTCATCTCTTGTACAGCCTTGCCTATTCATTCCCCCGTTGCCCACCCCAACCGCCTCAACCCCTCATCCATCTCAACAGGCGGTGTCGGATCCTTATTCACCATATCGAGGCCTGGCAAGTACTTGCCTCCTGGCTGTGTGTATCTCGCCAATCTGATCCTTCCCTCTCACCCAGCATATAGTCCCACCTATCTTACCCTCCACGCACCACACACCCTTCCCGGGCATTAATATCGCTTCACCCTCATCCCTTACTCATTCCTTAATCATGGACGTACCCTCGACATCTTCGTCCTCCCAACTTCAATATCTCTCCCAGCCCACATATCCTCACTACTCTCATCCGCCATCAGACATCACATCGTCCGCCCTCTTCGCTCCCGACACTTTCGACAATAGCTCGCACTACCGGCCCCATTCTCTATCGACAGAGCCCATCCAATCGTCCGACATGTCAATGACAGGACCGCTTGATGACGAGGACCAAGATCTAGTTCTCTTATCCAATATCTCGGACCTCACTTCGTCTTCTATTCAGAGCTTCCAGAACAACCAGGATGGTGCCGGACTGTCACGGCCCTTGACCCTCCAGGAGCAGGAGCGATTAGCCAATCTCGACCGACTCAAATTTTTCCTCGCCACCGCACCATCAGCCTGGTCCAGCTCAACGGATATGAATTCCGAGCACCCCACACACCCTGGCGCCGCACATCCCGCGCTCAATCGCTTCCTACTTCCTAATCAAGAATACGTCACATGTGTCCTGTGGAACGGGCTCTATCATATCACTGGTACCGACATCGTACGTGCCCTCGTATTCAGGTTTGAGGCTTTCGGTCGCCCTGTCAAGAACATGAAAAAGTTCGAAGAGGGCGTCTTCAGCGACCTTAGAAATCTCAAACCTGGCGTTGATGCATCACTGGAAGAACCAAAGGTCCGCTTGAACTGTGCCTTCCACTGAAACATCAGGCCTCATACTTTCGTTGTCTAGTCACCATTCCTTGACCTTTTGTTCAAGTATCAGTGTATACGTACACAGAAGAAGCAGAAGGTCTTTTATTGGTAAGGCCCTTCAAATTTTCCTTCTCCGCGCTTATCAATTTCTTTTTGCAGGTTCTCCGTCCCTCATGATAGATTGTTCCTCGATGCTCTGGAGCGTGATCTCAAACGAGAGAAGATGGGCCTTGAGCCGACTACTGTTGTCACGGGCGAGCCGGCCATGTCTTTCACGTACGACCCCAAGCGCTCCCTGTACGATCAATTCAGCAGGGCTCAGAAGGGCGACGCAGACGAAGAAGAGGCCCCCAGTTCGGACAGTGCTGACACTAGCGCAGTCAACAAGATGATCAATCCAGCGGATTCTATCGTGGGCCGCTCCCGCGAAGACGGCTCTTCGTCATCTGATGAGCGCTCTGGAGAAGACGCTCGCCCCCGTCCGTGCCCCAGTGCCGCCTTCTTGTCAATGTTTTCTCTATTCGAAGGCTCCCCCTCTTACAAGCGCCGACGCCGACGGCAGCCCAAGATGACCCGCAAGTCCTCCGAAGAAATCTCCGATAATGGCTCTAGTGTTGGTAGCGTCCGACACACTGTGGACGAGAATCAGATTGCGCCAAGTATCGGGCATAGACTGGGCCTGTCGAAAAATGCTTCCGATGCCTTCCTTGCCCAGGCCAACGCCCGCCGACTCGGAATTTCGAGTTCTATCGGACACGCAAATCATCGTGCGGAGTCATCAAGCTTTCCAGAAAATGCGCTTGTCATGGGTGCCTCGAACCCTTCCGCCAACGCTTTTGGTCGTCCCTCGGAGATCGATGGGATCTCACGTCCTCCAAGGCAGAACACTTATCCCTTGTATGAACCGCACAGCGCAAACCTTAGCCACGGATCTCAACCACAAGCTGTTCCTACGTCGAGACCCTCACCCTACGTGCTTTCCGGGGGGTCCGCCTCTCACTCATCTTCTAGCCTCGCTCCGTCTCAAAAGGTCAAGGCGTTCTCGTGCCCTCTGTTCTCATGTGGTCGCCTGTTCAAGCGTCTCGAACATCTCAAGCGGCATCTACGTACACACACCATGGAGCGCCCATTCCAATGCCTCGTGTGCTGGAAGCGTTTCTCTCGCTCTGATAACCTAACCCAGCATGCACGCATTCACGCACGCTCTAGTGACTCCAGTGCTTCTACTTTTGGCCAGGGGATGTTCGGGGACGAGGGTGCGGATGCTGACAACGAGGGCCTAGACCACCTGGATGGTGACGACAGCGATTTTGCTGCATATGCTTCTACCCGCTTGGTCGAGGTTGAGGTTCAGGGCGAACTTCCCGAAGAAGGCCTTCTTCCCTCCGCAGCGGCCGGTGTCCACGCATCCCCACAGGAATTCTTCACATCTGCGATGCCCAATGTCCAGTTTGCGCAGTCGAGCACGCGAGAGCAAGGTGGTTACCACGCCGTTGGCACATCATCGCCGTGGAGTATGCGGGCCACGCCTCTGCCAAGCCCAGGATTCCGCAGCCCAGAGGCATCCCCCGCGCATATGGCGCAACAAATCAGTGGTTCGTCAGCACAATATAATCCGTATTCCGGAGGCTCGTTCGCTCCCGTCTCCGCCCCCGCACACAAGTCCGTATTTGATCAGTCAAACATATTTTCTCAGAGCTTGGAACATTCCCAACCATCGGGTTCTGGTCCCATTCGGCGCCATCGCAGTGTCACTCCATCCGTCGCCCAGAACGGGGAGCTCATCAGAAGGCCAATGACTGCCGCATCGATGTCAGATTATGGCCCAGGTAGCCCTGCCCCCCGGGGATACCACCCGTATGCCGGCGCCCTTACCTCTGGACATGCCCCCATCAGTTCAGCACGCTCGAGTCCTGCTGGCTACCACATCCCGTTGGAGCCTACGCCGTTGTACCAGTCGCAGATCCCACGTGCGGCGAACGAACCTACGCAAGAGCCAGTAGACTTTGCCTCGCTTAACACCTCTTCGATGGGTTTTGGCCTCTCGAATACAAGCGGGACGGGTTCCTATGACGGCATGTACCTGGCGGAGTCGTCGTCCACCCTTCCATCAGCATCATATCCTCAGGCCGAGCCGTTTTTTCAAGCCCATGTAACACCTGGTTACTTCGCCACTAGTCACAGCGAGCCTCAGCAAATTGTCATGTGAACTTGAAAACCAGTCGTCGCGATGAAGTACACTATGTTCTGGGACCACGCCTAATCAATCTTTCTATCATATATCGTTCCCTAATTGCTTCAACCTGTCTATCCGTGGTCCTCAACTTCAACTGTCGATAATGCCGTATCATTAACACCAAATACTGTGGTTATTATAACGCCATTTAATGTCTCAAGGCTTCTGTTCTAGCGGTAGCCCTATCTATTCGTCTTCTCCCTGCGCTCGGTCGCACCCTTGGATTGCTGTGTTTTCTATGTCCTGTCGCACCATCCGTACATAATACGCACCGTAGCAATTTTCCCTGTTTCCTTCATTCCACGATCACGCGAGGCGTCGCCTATTTCTGTACTGCTTTCTACCAACCACTCACTAATTTTTTTCGTTCTCTCGCTCGCTATTGCTTTCCTATCGTTTGCACACCACTGTCTTTATACGCAATTCTGCCGCATGCAGCCTCGCACGCCTCGCCACCCACGTGTATTACTCCTTGATGATGTACCTCATAATTCTGCCTGTTTTAATTCCTAAATACAATTCTCATTCTCTATCCTTTATCGTGTTGTCGATGAGGGTACTTACTTGAGCGCAAGGGTGTGTATTCTAATCTTCCGTTCATCATGTGGCCTCTGGCGTAAAAGTCGCACCATTGCTGGATCAGACTGATCATCACTGTCTAGAACCTATGGAATCAACATGTATGTCAGTGAGTAATCTTCTGTGGCTCCTGCCGGGTTATTTCTATTGTTCCCAGGGTCGTGTGGCCCTTGAACATATGAATCATCGATATCCCCACTAGTTTAGTCAAACGAAGAGACGAGATGGTTATTTGGCAACAATCTGTGCGCCCCTAGTGAATCACTGCTGATTCTACGAGATCACCACGGCGGCGTGCGTCACTTCCATTGATGCTTTCCCGTGCAAACTTTCTTCTCCTGCCTTCATCGCCTCGTCTTATCAGACTCTTCCAAATGCTCCCCTCCTCGATTCTTGGCGGTGTTGATGAGACTTGGCACACAACACACAGCGCTCATCGTTCAACACTGGCTTACACTACGCCACCGACACACCGTCACCGAGGTTTCTGACAGGCGAAACGGACCCTCCCCAAACGATGGCAACGTTCATTCATGGACAGGCTGACAGTTCAGATATTTCGGGTCCCTACTCTTGGCACATCCGTGCCACACCATCACCATCTGATGGAGGGGGTCAGCCCACGGAAGATCATGGATTATGCCGCGCCACCACGGCTATTATAGTACGCAAGCACGCCATATGCGCCGGGCTGGTCGGGCAGGTAGATCTTTGACCCTCCCTCCGTTCGCCCTATCGTCTTGGGCCAGAATCCTTGGGGACTTCTTGGTTCACATGCTCACGAAGCACCGCTGCAGCGCTCGCGGATGATACCATCTGTAGTCACAGTACCATACGTCACGTCATCATTCGCGCGAGATCTATTTTGCGAGAGACAGAGAGAGAGAGAGAGAGAGAGAGGGTCTCGCGCCTGCACCGGGCACCATACCAGTGCGCCGCACACCACTGTGGGGCCGTTACCGCAGCACCGGTCGCCACCCAACGTCGTCCAGCCACCGGGATTTCCGACGTGTCATCATCACCGTTTAGTCTGTCTGTGGGTTAGATCGGTTTTTATTGCCACCGCGCCGCAGCGCTTTTTCGCTACTTGGTGCAGACCACGATTACTGTGTGTGTGACTCGTTCCGTTCGGATCTACGTTGAGTGACCCGATGGCCCCATCAGCAAGCAACACGGAGCTGGAGATCAGCGGCGCGCGCGCGCGCAGGGACGTGCTCCACCTAACCGCGCTCACAACATACTTTAGTAGCCGAGCTGAGCAGGAGATGATGACATGTTGCTTCTGCTTCAATCGCAAGGTTCCAAATTCCGGCTGCCATGTGTTTTTCATTTCTGCCACCCACACCGATGGCCGAGGGAGGAGCAACCCAGGCCAGGCCCACAGAACCGATTTCTCTTGTCTTCTGCTCTTTCTACGCAGAAAATAATATTGGATATGTTAATACGGACTTTACAATACAATCATGGGTCCTGGCCGTCCCACACGTATCCCTGAAAGACGTTTAACCACCAACGAACCTCACCGCGTTCCGCTTCGTCCCGACATATGACGCCCTGGGCTTCCGCCTCTTCGATCATCTCTGCGGCGAGGCCCGTAGGTACAGCCTCCTCTTGCGCAATGTCCAATGTGGTACGGGCGCCGGAGATGAGGAGCATTCCGTGCAGCCGCGCGGCGAAAGCGGCCGGCGTGTATGTCGGGGTATGCAGCACGCGCAGGCCACTTGCAGCGGAATGTGCGTTCCGTGATCATTGGGTCCGTATATGCAGGCAGATGTGGTAATACTTGCAAAAATTGCGAGGGGGTGAGGAGAGCTGCGAGCACGTCAATTATTTTTTTTTTGAGCACAACGGCGGGCGGGATCCGACGGAGATAGAGGTGGGGTTTATTTACCGACTCCTCGCGCACGATTCCAGCTGCCCCAGACTTCGTCCAGGGAGATGATTCCGCGGGTCGTGGCCATCATCCCGAGCCCGCTCTTCCCGCCCGTGCCCTGCAGCACGCCGGCGAGCTCGCGCGCGAGCTGCTCGTACCATCGCTTCTCATCGCGCGCCATGTCGAGAGTGACAGGCACGTCCGTCATCTGCAGCCCGAGCTGCACCAGCGACGATCGAATAAACGTCGCGGTGTCAGGCTCCGCATTTCCAGACGAAGCACTGGATTTGGTCACTGCCGTCAGCCGCTCGTTCAGGTCCCCCGCGAGGCGCACCATCTCGCGCGCTTTGACCATGAGGGCGTCGAGATCCTTCAGCGCATCGTTCATATCGAGCTGCGCGGTTCGCGTAGAAGTTTCTACTCCACGCACGAGACCATCTAGGCACGTCTGTTCGTTTAGCTCCACGCGAGGATCATGATCATCAGTGCGCACCAATTCCGATGCGTTCCGCGCTCGATGACGCAGTCCGTTCGCCGATTGATTCCGTCTGTGTCGTGCAAAGTAGTCAGTATTATTCTCCGAGCGCGTGCGCTACAGGATTTCTTTTTTTTTTTTTTAAAAAAAAAGGGGGAGTGTGTGCGCACCTGCCAAGCTCTCCCAGGAGACTACGCTTGAGAACGGCATACAGCGCCTTGTCGCCGCCTTTGCGGAAACTCAACCGTAGCATCGCGTCGCCACCTGCTCCTTCAGATGTCGGGCTCCCAGGGCGGGATGGAGGCGCCGATTTGATCGGGGATGCTGAGCGGGGGAGTGCCGTGCCGCAGATCTCGCACTCCTTTAGTGCCGGGTGATTCAAGAAGGTACATGCAGGACACGCGACTTCCTTTGGTCGACCAGAGGCCGCAGGGGGCGAGGAGGAAAGGAGATGTGCTGAGGGAGGCGGCGCTGATACTGCGCGAGGGGGCGTTGGCGCGGCAGAGAGCACCTTGGAGCGTGGTACACCGCAGAGCGCACATTTGGCACCAGTTGGACTCGAACCTGGAGGGTTACGAAAGTCGCACACTTCACATTGCCAGCTCTCCGCGGTTTCGTCTCCGCTCACTGCGGCAGGTGTTTCGGATGTCAGGTAAATCGTGACCTTCGGTGATGACGTGAAGAGCCCTGCATAGTATCGTGTCCTGACAATCGCTGAAAGGTCCAGGACGAAGGATCGTGAGTGGGGCTTGGGAACATCGATGTAGAACAGCCGATGGCTTGTCACGTAAATCGTGCCATTCTGGTGATCGACGGACTTCTGAATACTAGGATATCAGTCAGGATGTGGGAGGGGATGAGAATAACGGGAGCGAAACGTGAGAGCACATTGCTCATGTGATAGCAGGCACTAACAGACCAACCAAAGATCTCCCCCTCCCGTCAAGCCGAAACAAAGGGAGTGAACGATTACGACAGAGTGACCGTCCTTGGGACACCACAATCACCGGGAGAGGTATGGACAATCGTACGGATACAAGCAAGGTCAACGGTATCCTTGGCTCAGGAAGGATGTTCGACCGCGGGGATAGGAAAAGAAGAGTAACGTACCCATCATATATACCAACGGTGTCTTGACTAGCATAGATCTCTTCAGTCGTTATAGAGCAAAGCTACGACGGGGATTGTACCGTCAACAGATCTTGTGTATTTCTGCAAAGTCATAGCGAGGACGGTGAGCAGGAGGAGACGGGTAGATAGATAAGGCACTCTTGATGTGATGAACGACTAGAAACCGGTCCGGTGACGGCAACTTTAGAGGCCGGAGACCCGATGGGAGTCTTCCCCCTTCCTTGGACTCTTCCGCGACCTTAGGTGACGAGGCTACAGACGAGTATAATGAAGCGAATTCCCTAATAACAATTGCAGGACACCAGGGCTCTCAAATTCTCAATAACCGCAGCAAACCGCAGCAAGGAATGATCATACTAATTCTCTCACATACACTGGCCTGGAACCGCCTTCGATCCTCACCCTCGGTAGTCATTCCCACACCCTTGTTGCAATATCGGCGGAGCTTGATCTTTAGGAGCGCTTATCCCTAGGCCAGTGTCCAAGCCTAGGGAAACACACTGGGGTATTGAAGTGGTGAGAACGACAGTGAATCCCTTGTGACCTTTCCTCATCACCGGTACTGCTGACGGCGACTCCCACCGAGGCTTCTGCGCAACTATGTCTTATCCGGTTCTATTTTGGTACTGCCGTGGTTATTCTCTCCTTTACACCATCAGGTGAAGTGGCGTGCTTTAAGTATCTCCTGACTTGTTCTTGGCGCAGCTCTCCTTCTCCTCCCCCCTTCTGTGACACGATTGCGCCACGAGCACAGATCCGATTCACCTTCCTTTTGATAACCCACTGCTCCTAAAGATGTGGTGAGTAGAGATGTTTGCTAAGCATCAGCTGGCCCCCGCCCCTAACACTGGTCGAGTCAGTAGACTTGCGATATATGCGCTCTATCTTCTCTTTCGCTTGTCCTTCTTCGGGTTTGCACGGGCGGGAGAGGTGAACATTACTGTTGACGACACTGACGCGTCAATCGTCTATCAACCGGATGCTGCATGGTTTTTCAACAAGAACTCGTCACAGTGCACCTTCTGCCTGACACCAGTCTTCCCCTACGATTGCCTACAATAATACCTGGCACCATGGACTCCACGTGATTCCGACTCGGGATGCGGACGATGATCTTGCTGGAGACCATGACGCACCCGCGATGAGACTGCGCAGGAGCGAAGGAGGTCTAGCGATCGGAAGACGCAACAACGATAACAGCGCCTACGATCCTACCAACGGTGCAACCTACTTCTCCGTTTGTGACGGATAAGATCGACGGCGACGACCCCAACTTCATCGACTTTCCCGTATTGGTCCAGTTTAATTTCACTGGTGAGTCTCGTTTTCCCAAACGACGACCATCCCTCACTGGTTTTATAGGGTCGGCCATCTACCTATTTTGCGTTCTTCCTTTGGGGGTACCACCCAATACTAACAGCACGCCGACTCTCATGAATCTTACTTTTACCCTGGATGGCGAGCCTGCGGGCTCCTTTTTCCATAATGGTTCGACAAATACTGGGGGCTTCCAATCAGATGTTTCGGTTTTTTCGCGTGGGAATCTGTCGGGTTCTGTCCACAATCTTCTGGTCAACCTTGGACCCAACTCGGTTTTTTTGTTGGATTACTACGTGTTCACTCAGTCAAACATCGGCTCGCCTTCTACTCCCGCTACAGGAATCATATCCGAATCCACCGAAATGTGCGTCGTGTTTCCTTCCCCGATCATTTCCAAAGACCCCGATCTTCACCTCCTACTTGCCTTGGCTCACATTGTTGTTTCTCGCCAGTCCCAAAAAAAAACATGAGGTTCAAACCTTCGCTGGCGCGGTGGGAGGCTCTGTCGGGGTGCTTGCAGTTATCTCTGCCTGTGTTGCTATCAGCATCTGTCGTCGGCGTCGTCGCTCTACGCGTCAGCATCTACGAGACAGAGAGAATCAGTCTGATGCGCAGTCTTTCCATACCGACGCATCTGATGACCCGCCGTCGATGCAAGGCCCAACCCCATTCATCCCACGGTACTTCCCAGGGACCGTCCCACTTGCTCCGCCACCATATATTAGTCCCCCTAGTATAGATGGCCCTGCGCCGTCATCTTATCATATACCACCCCATCACGCGCCCCCAGTAGCAGCGCTTGATGCTGCTCACGATGCAGAACCTTTAGACATACCACCTCCATTCTCTGTCGCGATATCGTCTCCGGAACCGCCGGTCCTTGCCAATGTCATGCGTCAGACCATACGACGGATACCCCCTCTGGGACTCGTAGAGGACGGGCAATCGGCACTGCCAGGTGTTTCTCACCTTCCCCCCATAGATCCCATCGTCCTTCCGCCACGACCTCCACAATCGACTGACTCGGAGACCCCTCCTTTCTCACCCACTCCCTCGGCAGCCGGCAGTGAAGCAGAGGCCCCGTTATCGCGGGCCGCGAGTGACCACGGCGTACGCCTCGATACGTGATGTACTCGTGAGTTCGTTCAGCTTCCGCCTAGTGCCTGTATCGCGGCGTTGAGGAGATGGCGGGCTGTATCATCATTTCGTGAGCCGCCGTCATATCGATGACGGCAGCCTTATCGGTGTCGCTTTATTCGCGTCCAGATTCTCACGCATATTCGGCTCCCCGTGACGATCTCCCACCACCAACAGGACTTGACTTTATCAGATTAGATCATTGCACACACTCATTATATTCCAGACTTTTACGAAACCACGTTGTATAGAACGAGCAGGAACAGGAATGTTTACGATTGCTACGTCCTTTTTCACCCGGCGTTGTGGGCGACGTGCGAAGTGTGGATTATCAGAAGCTACAAAGTCGCACACACGTGGATCGGTGCACATGGTCGCATCGGCGGCCACCCAAAAATGGATTCCTGATGGAGACACCTCACTAGCCCCAGCGGCTTTTTACCTTTAACGTAGGGGAGCCACCTGCGCGGTCACCGGACGTTGGTCCCCTTCGTGGGCGTGGCCACGGAACATAACCGGAGAGCCTGGGGCGCTGTTTTGTTTCCAACTTACCGTATGACTGATAGAGACTAGAATTATTGTTATATCCTCGTAGACTGCGACTGCACGTATACGAGCCCACGTTCGATTGAATGAAACTGCGCTGAGCAGCGCGACGCGGATCTGTCATCGTTCTAAGTAAACTCCCCCTCCCTCCGAGTCTTGACTTAGACAGTTCTCCAGGACACAACGCCAAGACCTGTGCCGGTGAGAATTTGTTAGATTAGGGGTAAGCTACAAGGTCGGAAGCGACAAGATTACACCAGGGGCTACCAGCAGTACGAGTTTCGCACGCACGCCATTTCGCTTGCAAAAGACGTGCTTGCATGGGGAAAGCTCGACAGCCGAGGGACCACCGTACCAGGGCCTGATATACATAGGCACGATGTGATCCCAAGTGCACCCGTCTTGCAAAGTTCGTGCCTTGTTTCCCCGCACCCGCGGTGGCCAGTGAGATCTAGTGAGAACTAACTTTTGATCCTCGTCTTTCTCTACATTCCGCTGTGTGTACTTGTAACTGTCTGTACTCTGTGATAGGTGTTGACGACAATGCGGAGCCTGAGTTGGATTAACCATCGCTCGTTTCGAGGGTCTTATCCTCCCTGGTTCGTTGCGAGGACGATCGTCGGCGTGGAGTAAAGACTCGGTCGGACCAATAGAACAAGGTAGTAGTAAATGCTTGCTGCGCAGTGATGAGGGGACACCCAGGGCTACGTCACAGTGCTAGGCGGCCACGAGATCGGCCCCAGCCGCGCGATGTGGGCCTCTGACGCCATCCATAGAAACATCATGCATCGTGCACCAGGCGCGCCGATCTGCACGCCTCTCTCCGAGTCCCTCCTTGAGGCATACCCTGCAGTGCCACAGAAGCTCACCGACACTAGACAAATCGCCACGTCCGCCCCCACTTCGGTAGTGTGGAAAAAAAAGAGGGACAGAACACCAGCAACGTCGAGATCCCCTGAGCGAAGGGAGTGGCGAAGAACGCCCACGGAACGTGACTAGCGTGCGCGTTCATCCAAAGCAAGCGCGCTGGCACTTCCCACGACTCGCGGGGCTGCGCGACGAGCCCACGAAGAGACGCCGTATGATAGGCAAGGCGACAATGGCCATGGCCCGCGGTAACACGGAAACGATCCCGACCGCTGCGCGATGATCGCGTTGCCTGGCCCGATCAAAAAACAAACAACAAAAAAGCTTAGATTTTCGCCCTCCCATCTTCCCATGAACTTGTCTAGACCAGTGACTGGTGCTCTACAAGCATCCCAGTAGGGCTTAGAACCTTCAGATAACAGACGACCCTCCGGTCGTTCCCGACCCCTCCTCCTCATCCGGACAACTGGTTACGGATCTAGAGCATGTCTGGGTCAACAGCAAACCACAATGGCGCCAATTGTGAGATTCCGGACGTTATGCCTCAGCTATCTACCAACCAATCGGGGCTCTTCGTCGCTCGCAAGCAATCCAGCAACTTAGGCGAGGAAGCTCTTACTCGAGATCTTCATTAGTTCCTTCGACATTGGGATAGCCTCATTCGTGCCCGCGCCGCCTCAACATGTCATGAGTATATCTGCGAGGTCAAAAAAATTGTCATGGTGTGGCCCGATGCTGCATACCTTGAACGCCCAGGGACACAAAGCGATCGGCTATGACCAGTTTTACTACCATACACAGAACTTTGAAGATGTTGCGTGAAGGCGCTAGAGATTAGTATTGCTGCTCGATACTGACGCACCCTAACTGAGCCGACGTCATATCCGGACCTAAAAGGTTAAAGGGGACTGCGCCTGGTTACGAGGAAACAGCACGGCTTCCATTAACCGAAAGTATGGAAGAAAAGCGTACGATATGACTCAGCTCTTGCGCGCAGCCCACGGAACGGATCTCCTTGAAACAATAATAAAAGGCCGCCCCACTCGAAGTAGACAGGCGCGGCTTGCAAAAGACACTGGCGATCTCAATCTTATTGGAATACCTGTGCCATAGAAACGACGACACGCAGTGCATGGGCGTCATTCCGACCAGGTAAACCAGACCCATAAGCGAAATGGCACGTAGATGGGACAACAGAACGCTAGAAATTGAACGAGGCGAGTCACGAAAGCACTCGCGTGTGGTACCTTTGTGTATGACATCGGGAAGCAAGCAACAGCAACAGCGTACAAAAATAAGTACGTGGCGATTGGGGGATACTAGGGGTGAGGGTGTAAGACAACGAGGAAGACGGATTGGAAGCATCAATATTCCACTTTCTCAACAGAGTGAACAACGTGAGGTGGCAAAAATAACCATGTCCGACTCTAATTCCGTGGGCCAGAGACATCATGCATCATGATCCGGTACGAGGCGCGAAGCGAAGCGCAATACAATACCTCTTCTCGTTCTCAAGGTCATTTCTTGAAGTCGTTTGTAAGTACCTATGACCAAGACGCGGCGGCCGCACCACCGAATCAATACTAGGATGATAAACTCGGAAGATCATGGCCACGGCATCGCAGGAAGCAATGTAGATAAATATGAGAGTGACCGCCGGTCTGAGGAACTTGAAAGTGCGCGGCAAGTCGGCCCGACGCCATTTTTTTTTTTGCCATTTTATCGTCTGCACGACTTGGTTTGTCCGTGGGTTCGACCGACGCCACCTTTGACGTATGTACATTGTGTAACGAGATATATCGAACCTTGATGCATTGATGCGCCACTCCTCGCCGAGATCCCCACAAACTGCAGGCCCCCTGACGGTATCACAACCGAAGTTTCCCCCCAGAACTTTCTTCTCCTCTATCCTAATCTCCGCTCTGTCCAAAGTTAATGTAGTCCAAGTCAGCTGTGACGGACTCACGAACAGGGTATGGCATTTCCTTGCTGTCAGTTACTGGTAGATCAGACTTTGGTCGGTGCCAGTGATCCGAAAAATAGTAAAACATATCGTCCAGCTACTCACACCACCTCCACAGCCAACAAAAAAAAAAAAAAGGCCCTGACGATGTCACTCTCCCCGAAGCCGTCGCACTAGCTAGCGAACCCGCGTGCCCATCACAAGATCACCCACTGCACAGTAAATCCGCGGTGACAAATGACTTCGGTGGTTCGCTCTTACCTCAAAACTTTCAACTGATTCTCAGCAGTCGCGGACACACTCCAGATTTGGTTGTCTGACTGAAGTCAGTCCTCATTGCGGCCCGTACGTTATGTTATCTCGTTTCGTGTTTTGGGTTGCGGTCGCTACTTGGATCGGTCGTGCCTAAGTTAGCATCTGCTTCCCCCGTGGTTTCGGATTTCTTTTCCCAATCCATACTGTACCTAAATGGCTCCCTCTCAACTCAACACACCTCAAAAGCCGTGGACGGATGCCCGAATGCATGGACACTCCCTCAATTCCTTGCGTCTGCTAGATAGCTTGCATTTCCCGGTGCTATTACAGTGGTAGTCAGGTTCAATATGGTCAATTTCCATAATCCTGCAATAATCCAAGCCAACTTCAGTGAGTCTGCCTGTAACTGTGATTGTGTGTGCTCTGATCCTGAGGGGAAACGAAGCTACTTTCGTGAATTTCATGCATTGCCTGGATGGCGTTTTCCTGTGCGCAATGACCGTTGTCTCCCTCACTGGCTGAGAATCCAAATCCGTTTAGCTGGGAGTTCTTCACGACGTTAGATTTCGAGTGGGACTACATAACTGGCAGGAGAAATTTTCGATGGGCACTGTTGGTACGCCCAAGGTTTCTATGCGTCACCCGGATATCGCCGTAACATCACGGTTGTCTAGCTATACTCGCTCAGTCGCCTTGGGGCATTGGGTACTACAATCTCCAACATCGTAGGCTACAATGTCACGCACGAGATAAACTGCCAGGTGAGATCCATACCCGAACGGTGCCCACCACCCCTTCTAATCTAAGTTAGCAATGGTATCTCTGGGCTCTCGTACGTTCTCAAGAGCATTTCACATTCACGGATGCTCAAAATATTCTCAGATCACCGCCTACACGTCTTTTGCCTGTGCGTCGGCACTAATTTCCCTGAGAGTGTGAGATTCTTCTACCTTACCGTCACCCTCTGGACAGTAGTAACCGCAAATAATCATCAGGGTTGCTATATGGGGACGCAACTACTTGGTAACGGGGCTGACAGTTGGGATGTGGCTGACCAATGTGGGATTCCTGCTATACGGTCCGTGATTATCCGCCTAGCTCGTTCTTTCTCATCTCATAGGTGTGGCTGATAAATCAATAGGTCTCGCAACGGTGAGCATCTGATGATATTTGTTACTGGGTGACCAACTTTTTTTTGTTAAACGAAGGCCCACTCCACGTGGTCACCGAGTGCGCGTGTATGCCTTATCGAAAATACGTTTCATAGCCGGGACAACATCACCGTGACCGTGGCGACTGATTTCGCACAGCTGATTATAATGTTAGTCGGCCTGTTGCGCTCCCGGCAAACGAATTACGGCATGTTCCGACATTTGTACGTGCAGGTACGTTGAACGCGTGTCCTGTCTTTTTGCTATCCTATGTTGAAACGTAGAACTAGGGTTTGATATGGCTTGTTGCGGCGACCATAGGGGAACTTCCCGCTGCGGTAAGTCTTTTGCACGGGAAGCTAGCTAGACCTGTATCTCACCAATCCCAACCAGGTTTTCATTAATCTGAATCTAAATGGTGAGAGAATTTGGTAGCGAACTTGGCTGTAACTGAACGCCCAACGACCATGTTCAGATCCATGGAATGTTGTACGTGGGCCGAATACACACGATGTCTGAAAGTGCTCACGGCGTCCTTTTCAGATGTTCCAATATCTTGCGCGTAAGTTTCTGTCTGTCCCTTGCATTAGAGAGCTACTTGCTGATCCGACCATCAATCGCCGTTCGAACAGTTTTCACTATGTGAGTGCTGCTCTGAAACGTAAGCCATCTGTGGTGTGTACTGACCTCCAGCGACAGGGAAATCTGCGCCACTCGGATGTACCGGTCCCTTGTAAATTACAACATGGAGATGTACGTGCCGGAACTATGTCGTCTTTTAAAGTGATTACGCCGCTAACGCCGTCCGTAGCCATGAGTATTCCCATGGACCGGAAACCCATGGCGAGTTACAGTTTAGAACGCATAGCAGAGGAGGGACGACGGCCATAAGCAGCATCGTCCCCTCCAACACTAGCGTCCGTGGTGGCCTTGCCACTGACGGCACAGAAGACTGGGAATTCCGTGTCACCCTTCCCGATAAATCGACGGTGCATAAGGAGGAAACCGAGTTGACCGAAATGCCGAGCCTTGACCCTCAATTAATGTCAAGTCGTCGGACCATCGATAGTGTCGCCTGATGGCTCACACCTGCGTCGCCGGTGAGACCGGTGAGGATCGACAAATTCGGTGCTTACTTCCACCCTCTTTTCACCTCCGACTCATGACGCTGCCGTGTCGTATGTTTATCTTCTGGAGTCGAGAGATAAGAGCATTGCATAAATATGTCATTCTTTGTATTCGAATAAAAACATCCAAGCGTTGAGTGGGTCCCTCTCTAAGATACCATCGGTTCCTACTTGGTACTTCTTGTATGTGACTTATGGAGGTCTCCATCTAATTAGTGCTAGTGAGAATAATTCATGTGACTAGTTCAGTAGCTCGACAGTATAAGACGCGCAGCGTGCCCAGCAAATGCATAGACCGCAGCCTGCGGATGCGAGGTAGGAATAAACGGCTCCAACGTAATGGTTAGTGAGGGTGACAAAGCATATCCCAAGGAGAAATACCCACAAATACGCTCGCATCGACAACACGTAAGCCGATGGCTCCCTTGACCGCCAAGTACGGATCGACGACGGCAGTTGAAGAATACCCCGGACCCATCGCCGCCGTCCCCACGGGGTGGAAGACGGTCGCGGCATTTCGCCGTGCATACGCCTCGAGCTCAGCATCGGTCTTTGCGGTAGCGAGATCACCGAACGGGCCTATGACGTAGCCGCCCCATCCGGGTGAGGCGGCGAAGCGCCGGGCGGCTTTGATCGCCTCGCGGATTGTGACGATGTCGAATTTTGTGTTGAGCAGGGCCGGGTCGATCAACGGCGCCTGCCAGGGACTTGCGGAGTTAAGTGTGACGGGTGCCACCTACGATCGAGCAAGGATCAGATCCTGTATCATATGCGGTAGAATAACTTTGTGAAATGCACGGGAAGTGGGAGTGATGAGGTTCGAGGCAATCATCATGTAACGTCCAGTTGGTGGGCTCTATTCAACGAAAGAAGCAAAGATTCCTACGGAGGACGGAAAATCCTTGAGCTCACTTTCTAAGTTCAAGAGGGTATTAGAGTGACGCACGGCGAAGATAAACTGATAGTGTGGGGAACGCGGACCCGAAGATCGATCGAGCACGATACGAAAGATGGTGTCGCTTGGGGGTAACCTAAACCAGCCAATTTCCTCGTTTGGCGCTGTCGCAAACGGCCCAGTTTTGTTGACTATCCACTGAGTAAGATACGCTTGCGCGATAGAAGTGTTCCGAATGATGTCGTCATAGGTGAAGGTCGCATTCACAGACCAAACGTTGGTGAGTACGACGTGGTCCTGCAGATTCTTCCCGACCATGGGAGAGTTTACAATAGTCTTAATATTAAACTTGCTCAGTTGGCCGTCATCTCCAATACCAGAGAGCATAAGCAGCTGCGGTGTGTTCACAGCGCCAGGTGACAAGATAACTTCATTAGTCGCATTGAGGGTGTATACTGGACCTGATTCGATGGTAAGCAACGACAACCTGTATTAGAGACGCTCACAAGCGGCCGATTGTGCAAATTGGACACCTCGGAAAACGGGCACGCCATTCCTTGTGTCCGTCTGGAGAACTTTCGTCACCTGGGTATTGGCGAGGACGTCCAAATTGGGCCTAGACAAAGCGGGTCTCAGGTATGCCGTCGCAGCACTTGTCCGCCTGCCTTCTCCGATAGCGAATTGGTTCCAACCTGGCGGGACAATCACGCTTATTTCAAGGCCATGACGAAGGTAGCATACCGATGCCCAAAGGGTTGCCCGAATTCACGTCCATGTTGAATGGAAAGTCGCGTGTTGATCGAGCGGCGGCTTTGAGCACCCGCGAGTCGAGATCGGCTCGAAAGCCCTGAACGCTGATCTCTACAGGCCCAGAGGTGCCATGTATGCGTGGGTCGATTTGGCCAGTCGTGTCATGGCCGTCTGCAGGAGGAACGAGCTTCTCGATCTAGAATACGTATTAGACAGCGCGGGTGCAGATCCCATTTCGACGGCGAACCGATTTGATTATAGGCTGCATAGATCCCCATGACCACTCTAGGTCCCCAGTCACATGCGCCCAGCGGTCGTAGTCGTCGCTTAGCCCTCGGCTCCAGATCATGTAATCTACAGAGCCTTCAAAAGACGTAGCCAGAAACACGGAGCCCAGACTCACTGATCGATGTTGAGCCGCCAAGGGTCTTCCCTCGTGGGTAAGCTATAGTCCGATTGTCGAGTCCTGCCTGTGGGACGGTCGTATAGTTCCAATCGACGTCGGAATGCGCAAGCGACGGGCACAGAAAAGGTATTAAGATGTTTGGATTGACGGCATCGCTAAGATATATTCGCTGTTTGGTCAATATGCACCGGCACGTTGGTAAAAATCCTTACCTAGGGCCGGCCTCAATCACGAGCACCACATTGTGCGGTGAAGCAGATAGTCTATTGGCGAGCACACTTCCAGCCGCGCCAGCTAGAAAAAAAAAGTCAGCGAAGTGGCGTGGTGAGCTGGCTGCGAAAAGATTGGCCCAACCCCAACGATGATGTAAGACGTAGGGTCGTCGTACAAAGAAAGCAGCGCGAGCCACCAGAGGAAGAATCGTTCAAAAGGTGTAGAGAAAGGCCACTCGCATGGCTGGAAACTTCAAGTTGGATGTGAGAACCCCTCATGTCGTGAAGTTGGGCACACCTTTAGGCCTCCAGGAGGTCACGGCATGAAACATGCAAGCATGTGTCTGTGGTTCGGAATGGCGCACCCTCCGTCTAGATTCAGAATCGCGTCGGTAAGACCCACGAACGATCCCTTAGTGCCTTTGTCGTAAAAGCAGCGCAAGTTCGGGGGTTATCATTAAGCTTGCACGTAGCATTTACTTCTGGTTCGTATTTCGAGATCTTCGTTAGTAGTTTAAGGGACTGGGCTATCGCATCGAGGGTAACAAACAGGTAGGTGCGAGGCGGGTGCTGCATGATGGGACCTGGGTTATACGCAAAAGGTACCAATCCGGATCTCCGCGTGTGATCCAAGACATCCAAAGCAAGGACAGAACACGAGAACGAGCTAGCGAAATTTTTCAGAAAATTCTAACAAGTTCGTATGTTCGCTGCGCAGCGACATTGGACAACTGACCCTCAGGCCTCAGTGGCCTCAGCCCCGAGGCATTAGGTACTGTAATACATCCTCGGAAGCATCCCTTATCATGATGGTACTTTGAATCCCTTCTTAAATCCTACCTTCGGGATCCAAGACCTCGGTATTACTGTGGGGAATAAACAATCTGAACTTGTGTTACCTGACGAACAAGCTCAACGAGCTACCTTTGTATTAATTCGTAGGATACTCGATAAGGATGAACTTGAACATATATTTCTATGTGAATGCGACAAGGAGTGCGAGCTATGTTGCCGAGTTACCATGTTTAGGTAATATGTGGGTACCTTGGGGTCACACCAGCGAGTAACGCAAGGAGTAAGAGTTTGTAAAAACAGAAAAGAAAGGATGTCCGCATTACCTTTCTACTGCCTTAGACAAGACCAAGTCGTAATTAAATGGATGCTTTACCCCGGGGTTCGAAAGGTAGCAACAACGCAAGACCACCTGAACCGATAACGAGACTGCCCGCGATGTACACAGGTACGGCAGTATCAAGATTCGCATACAACGCGATGATAGGTGCCTGTATATACGTGGACGTTGATCAGTCCGTGCGGGAGGGAGCTGGCACTAGAAAGAACGCACAAGGAGGCCAAAAACGCGGGCCGCGGCTCCAGTAAGTCCATTTCCCGTGCCGCGGTGGTTGGCCGGGAATGTTTCAGGAGAGACAGCATAAAGCACGCCATACATGATCTGCGGGTGTCCTATTAGTAGGCAAAAGGAAGGGGCGGGGTCTGGTCCACTGACAGTTACTGAAAAGCGCATACCCGCAGTTCCACCCGAGTAATGCAGGGGAACTGCGGGCTGTCGTACTCGCGAATAGAAACGCCCCCGTGAGCCCTTGATGTGGGAGGGGATCGCTGAGCGAGGTCAACATTACAGAGAAAGGTGTACTCACCTGCTGATACGGCAAGTGTCCCGCGTCGTCCCACATATGGTAGTTCGACGGTCCATGTGGAAATGATTGCGCTAGGTATCCCTACAACGGAGAGGATAACTTGCTGAAATTATTGTCAGTGGCCACCTTCAAACCAAGTGCCAGCACTGACGTTGCGGTAAGTCGTGTGGTATGTAGCGTCCTCGAATTTCGCTCCACGGCTAGCTAGCCTGAGGAAGAATGTCAATGGACGTCTCAGAGTCGACATGCATGCGTACTGACAGGTATGGCAAGAAGTTGTTGTAAAGGGTTGTCGCGAGTCCAATGAGACCTAATCGCCGACGATTGGATCAGAACCAAAAGCTGGGTTGTAAACCAGAACATACCCCAGATCCAGATCAAGAGGGTAGTGGACCAGGCCATCTTCCTCGTCGCGAACAGTGCACGGACATGTTTTCCCGTCCACGGCGAACCTTCGCTCAGCACTCGCCACCTATGCGCACTGGCATTTTGTTTCTCCTCCGCACCGCGAGCCGCTTCTTCAAGGTCTTTGACCGTAAGTGTCGTTTCGGCTCCATTGTATCGCGCGATCTCATGCATGACGGCAACGGCATCTGCGTCCCGGCCGCGCCCTAGGAGATAACGCGGGGACTCATATAGGGGGAATGCGAATAAGCGCACGAAAGAAAATAGTAGCATAACCGCCCCGAATGTGAAAACAAAATAACGCCAACCCATGTTGTCTGAGCGCGTGCATGGGCCAGTTGGCGCGCATGAGAAATTTGCGATAAGCGGCCAAGCAACCTGAAAGGAAGAATTGGGAGGCCGACTCAAGGGATTAGATTAGTACAGAGGGCGTACCAGAGAGCCGAACAACTGTCCGAAAGTCCACCAAATGGCCATGAACGTGAGCAGATACTGGTGAGAACTGGGTAGAAAATCTGTACAAGCGTCTATATACCAGACATGGGGAAACGAGAGTACAGGGTGGACAGACCTAGAAAGACAGCAGAATCCACGGGTATGTTTCCACCAACACCGACGCTGGAAACTGCGGCGAGGGACGCGAGCGTTACGAACGTCAAGGAACCGCCCATCGCAGTCCCAAATATGCCTCCGATGAACAACGTAAGATTGAATGACCATCTGTGATGAAAGGGAGAGTTCAGAGGGCGCAGAGGACGTAGCGGTACCTGATGTTATACAGACTTTCTACCCCAGATATCGCACCCAAAACTCCAGAGAATGGCGCCAACGAGTAGCCCTATATTCGTGGCGAGAGACAAGAACGGCTTATTGAAGTGGAACTCGTTTACGGTCGGGGAAAGAATCAGCCCAGTAACGAGCTGCGCATAGAGGGCCACGTATAAGTGGACCGCGTATATTCGAGTTTGTGAAGCTTACCGGCCAGGCGCTGTCTCTGCCAGCAAGAAAGCGTATCAGGCTGTGACCCTCCCAAAGCGTACCAAGCGCTCACGTGAACCACCCAAAACCTGCAACGACGAAAAGACCCCACTAAATCGAAAAGAGATATAAGATAATCTCCACGGAAAGTCGATAGGGATGCGTACCTGGTACTTGCCCATGCCAATTTCCTGGAGGGCTTGATTGAGTATGCGGGCCTTTGCTTGATACACTGGGTCGACAGATCCTTCATCGTGCAAATCTTCCTTTGCTAGGATGGCAAGCTGTGAGGGCAGGTCGTGGACAGTTTCGTGGGAATGTGACTTGAGAGACATATCACGAATGATCTACGCAGGAGGGTAGACCCGCCAATCAGCTTATAACGTCGTACGCGGGTCAAGTGTTTAATTTGAGGGAGCGCTCCACGGCTTGGTTAATAGCCGTGCTTCTGTCCGAAGGATACTATCAGTGCACGCATTTTGCGGGGTCGGGGTTATCATCCTCGTTAGCAATACCAGTTTAGAGCGTGCGGCGATAGAACATCCTTATGGAGACAACTGAGGAGCCATATAATTATAAATACAGCTTCCATTGCCCCCGCTCCACTTTCCCCGCGGTGTGTCGCGGCTATGCACCCTGTAGAGAGACACGGTACAGACGGAAGATGGGAATGAACCACATTGAGAATACAAAAGCGTGAGAAAATAATTCCCTATCCCGTGACCTTGTTCGCGATACGCATCCCGTCCCAGATCGCCACCGCCTCCTCGACCCATGGCATCCGGAAGAACTCACTGCGAGACAAATCCTCCTTGCGGATTGTTGCACCTTCGCTCGGGCCGCTCCCAAGAATAGATTCCAAGTCTCGCGATTGAGAGGCTAACCAAGTCTGGATGAAACCCGAAGGATCCTCCGCGAAAGACTGCAGAAACTGTCTCTTCAGGACAGAGGATTGAAGAGACTGGGCTAGCGTCGCGATCTACGGACGGGGGTTAGCCTAAAGAGAATAGAAATGCAGATCCTGTGGACCGACCTCGTCGTCTAGCTTCGTCAACTCTCGCAAAGTATCTCGGGACGGATTTAGGGTCACGTCTTGCATTTTTGACTTCAACGCAACGTCCTCTAGCTTGAGCTCTATATCCCAGGCCGTTGGACGTTCTGGAGGTGGGATAGATGGATTCACCGTATAGTTGATGACCACGGGATTTGGTGGTGCTAGATAGCGGTTGACTAGCTCAGGCAAGAAATTGAATGGGATCACTTCGGCGCCAAATATCTAAAAGCGACGCTCGTAAGCGCACAAGGCTTGCTAGCATCTGTTGCACACATACGGGTCGCAGCGCGGCATCGGCGTGTATCCGTTTACGGTCAACCTTATCCTGCAGATTGTTCGTTTTGATATAGGTCCACAGGGCTTGAATAACCCCTGTTCTGCTCTCTTCTTTGATGCCGAGTATGTTACCTGCAAGAGATCACTATCGATGGGCAGTTGCATAGATGGTTGTCAATCTCCTACCTAGCTCTGGGAGTACTCGGAACTGCTCGGGGTGTTGTAGTAAGTGTAGAACAAGCCGCATTTTCGTTGGCGTGTCTCCGGTCCGTCGTATCGTGAACCCATCGAGGATGGGGTGCGAAGGGCTTTGATGCCACTGAAAGGGGGGTTATGTAGTCGTCATCCTCACGCGATTAGCATATATGGTCTACCTCGACGACATTACTATCAGAGTACAATGCTGGGTCACGATCGAGCTCAACGACCATGGTCTTGATCAGCGTAGAGAACTGTCGTGGGGGAGTCCTGTCTCGGGCTCGCTGATTCGGAAGCTGTGTGGATGCGAATAAGTGGGGTGCACTAAGACAACGGTCATTTGGCAGGCTTACTTCGAGCAAACGTCCTTCAACTTTCAACTGCCACGCAGGAATGCCCTGGCCAGTCTCGAAATTCGGTGGGTCAGCAGTACCAGGCGTTGACGTTTCGCCCGACTGCCACGCTTGTCCGGAGACAGTATGGGACAGGAAAAGGCGGAGTGTGCGTGTTACCTACGTGAAACGGCTTCTCTGACGTGGTCAAGATGAAATAAGGTAATACGTACAGACGCTGTCCTTCCTAACGCATCCTGCACCTCGGCCTTTTTTCGCATTATCGTCCAGTCCAACTTCTTCTCCATCTCTAGTAGGTCTTGATACATCTTGGAGTCTACCGAGAGCTGTGGATCTGATAGGATAGATGCAGGAAGACTGCGGTCATTGAGTTTTCTCTTTCTAGACGGTGAAGAACCGCGCAGAACCAGACGCGTCCAAATAAGTATCGGAAAGAATATACAAAAAAGGAGCGCGAACTTTGGGAGTTTCTGGTCTGGTGGATTCATTTTGCCGTCCTTCTGGCTAAGTGGTTTGCGGAGTGGGATATACTGGGATTTGCCTTTGATAGATGGCCGAAGTTCAAACACGTCAAATAAGCGGACAAGTGAGCGTTAATTGGCGCGCGTCTTGGCAACGAAGGCTGAATTGGATGGACGTGTCGTGGAACGTGGGAGTCGGTGTTGTGACTGTGACATACAGTGTGACCAGGTCTTCATGAAGCGCGCTCAAGAGTCACTAGTGGCTAGGCGTTGGGCCCTCAACATCTTAACTGTGACCTATGGCAGCAGGAGATAAAGGGAGGAAGTCACAGGGCTATTCGAACCGTACGTAGAACGTTTTATCATGGCGGCAATCACTCTAGATGCATATAACAGGTGCTCTTTTCTCAATACCATCACCTCCAGGTGAGTCATGCGACATAATCGTGCCAGAGAAATTTTTTACAGTCGGGTCTCGACCATAGATCCAGACTCGGATCCAGAGTTCACGTCTGGTGCCATCTTTAGCTGCTGATGAACTCTCCCAAGAAGGCTCGCAAAAGTCGGTCTGCCATAGATCCCTACTACTGCTCGACGCGTCAAGCGCAGCAGGAGAAATGAAGTCCTAGACGGTGTTCGACCCAGTGAGCTGGGAAATAAGCGACACTTTACTGGACCTGACAATCGCGCCTCAGAAAAAGAAAAGTGCCGTAAAAACGCGTCACAGAACCCACTTCTGGGCTTTTTCCGTAGGCATAAGATAACAATGAATGGATATCGTTTCTCTTCTAAGCACGAGCCGTTCCACCCTCAGATGAAAAAATGGGATTGGAGATTGACACCTCTGACGAAGAACGTGAAGATTCCGACAACGAAGATCCAAGCACTGAGTCCGCAGATGATGACGAATTCCACCACTTCTGAGAACGAAGGCAGTAGTTCGTTTGCTTTCAAGCCCGCAAATCGGTCGTCTCCAATTCCGTCCAAAGAGCCCGAATTATCCAAAGCAGATGAGAGTGCTACCGGTAAACTGACAAAAGACACGTCTCACTATCAAGCTGAACGTCGTGCCAGAATCGGAAAGTGATATACCTCAAAGCAAGCGCAAGGCCTCCGAAATGGACTTTGAAATACCGCCCACTAAGAGAGCTGAGCTAGACGAAGGCTCAACGACGGAGAGTGAAAGCGATTTAGATGTGACCCTTCCGTCTAGCACCCTAGCATCCGCACTCGTTTCGACCCTGACTACAGGTACTGTCGCAGCGTCTCATTACGCCAATCCATGTTCACCTTGACAGGTCGCAAGTCCTCTTCCTTAGATGACTCGGTTACAGAATCAGAGTCCGACGACGAACTCCTTGGCGAAGCGGTTCGTATCTGTCGTACTGCTGATAAGCTACACTCATGCAGCGACAATTTTTCCAGCTGCATCCTGGCCCGAGTTTTCTCCTTGACTCCACCAGTAGACCCGCGGATGCATTTACCCTTGACGCGAAGCGTCACATCCGCGTCCCTCCTTCACTTGGCAAGCACCTACGACCCTATCAATGCGACGGTGTTAAATTTTTCTTCGAACGGTATATCCTTGGACGCGGTGCCATTCTTGGAGACGACATGGGCCTCGGAAAGACGATACAGGTCATCTCATTCCTCTCTGCCCTCATGCGTAAATCTGGCACGCTATCGGATAAAGGTCGACGGAGGAACCGTGTTTCGCAGCTCCAGGATAGCCAGGAGTGGCGAGAAGACAGAAAACTACCCCCGGCTGACGACAAGTGGCCGACTGCGCTGATTATCGCGCCTAGCTCTGTTGTCAATGTATGGACGAGGGAATTTGACAAGGTCATTGTCATCGCTTAACTAATCTTGGGCCATGACGCTTACAATTTCGTGAAGTGGGGCTACTTTGAAGTCGGGGCGTACATAGGTACTCCGAGTGAGCGAGAGCGTGTTTTAAGCGATTTCACTCTAGGCCGGCTTGACGTCGGTGTGTCATACTTCTCGATTCCTCGTATGAACTTTTTACCACTATTCACGTTGCAGTTGTCACGTCGTTCGACACCGCGCGGCGCTCCATATCTCATCTCGACAGTCTCCCTTGGACAGTCCTCATCGTCGATGAAGCACACCGTCTCAAGAACCCTAGGGCCAGCACCACTCGAGTGCTCGCATCATTCCATTGGCCAGAAGGCCGCCCCAGTCCAAGCCACATGGCCGAACTGATACCTACACCGCAAACAGGCCCCGTTCGGATCGCGCTGACGGGAACGGCGATACAGAATTCGTATATGGAGCTCTGGACTCTCCTCGACTGGGTCAATCCGGGCTCTGTCGGGACGGAAAAACAGTGGAAGAAGACGGTCGCGGACCCACTGGTGGCAGGTCAGGCTAGAGGGTGCAAAGAGACAGAGCGCCTTAAAGCCAATGACACTGCAGAAATCTTAAGGGACAAGCTGCTACCCCTATATTTTTTGCGAAGGCAAGTTTGGGACCGCCGTTTCTCCGCTTTAAGGACGAATTAAGCTAGTTGCAGGACGAAAGATATCATTAAGGATCAACTCCCCAAAAAATATGACGAAGTCGTTTTCTGCCCGCTCACGGAAAAGCAGATTGAAGTGTACAAGTGCATCCTGGGAATGGAGGCAGTTCAGAACATGATAAAGAAAGACGATCGGTGCGACTGTGGAAGAAGTAAGAAGTATGACAACCTCTTAATTGGTTTCCGGCTGTTGTATTGATCTTTGGTACGACAGACGCAAGGAGTGTTGTCACCCATTCGCTGTTGGAGATCTTTTCAGGTATATGTCTGCACTGATTAAGGTGTCAAACCATCTGGCGCTCATACTACCTGGTGCGCTAAGCCGCCATCCAACGCGCCTGGATTACTCACCTCCCTAACTCTAGCGCATACGGACACGCCGGAGCAGGTAAATAATTTGTCGTGCGACCTTCTGAGCTTTCACATACTTGTTGTTAGACAGCACGCAATCGCAAGCTCACAGAAGAGGCCTTTCAAGGAAGCAGCGCCCCAAAGTATGGGTCGGCGATCTTGCTACCTACGTTCTGTGGAAAATGGATAGTGAGTCTAGGAATTTGGATACGCGTTGATCATACCGACGGGTCGTCCTTCAACATCAGGTTCTTGAGACCTTACTGCAGGAATGGCGCAGGGATCCTGCCAATAAGGTTCTTATCTTCACCAAGTCGGTTAAGCTGCTCGATATGCTCGAGTTTCACCTCAAGAGACAGAGTAAGTACTGATCGCCCATCGTGTTTCGTAACTTACTCCGAATTCGCGCAGATTATGGTTTTGTCAAGCTAGATGGATCAACCAAGCAAGAAGATCGTGGGAAATTATGCTACACTGGTCTTGCAAAGCTCTGATCGTTTGTCTGCGTAGGCATGCCTTTGATCGACAGGTTTCAGAACGAGGCGGATATATTTATTTTCCTCATTTCGACGTTAGCAGGAGGGACTGGCCTCAATCTCACCGCTGCAAACAGGGTCGTGGTATTTGGTATGGTTAATTCTGGACTAAGGTATTCGGCACTCACCCGTCAGTGGACGCAGACCCAAACTGGAGTATGCGCATATTTACGCAAGCGAGAAGTATCGTTGACAAACTATCACATCACAGATCCGGCGCACGATTTACAGGCGATTGATCGCGCGTACCGCTTCGGGCAGACACGTGACGTTTTCGTCTACAGGCTACTTGGGGCTGGGTCCATCGAAGAACTCATCTATGCGCGCCAGGTCTATAAGCAGCAGCAGATGGCCATAGCCTACAATGCGAGCGTGCAAACCCGCTATTTCGCAGGCGTCTCTGGAGACAGAAACAAGCAGGGAGAACTTTTTGGGCTGAAGAATATCTTCGCTTTACACGAAAACACCTCGTCAACGAAAATGGCTGTGAGGCATTTACTTGGGTATATAGTGTTTCTTGTGAGTTAGTCGCTGATGGCATCACCGCAGATCGAACACGCAAACATCGTAAATCTGGACTGGGCTCTTGCGCACATGGACGTAGTGAGGTCTAAGAAGGCGCAGCGGAAGTCGGGCACAGCTGAAGATTGGGTCTACGACGCTGAGATGAAAGATACCGTGGAGGATGTGAGTAACGTGCCCTTCCCTGGTCCCGTTCTGAAGTGTTTTGCACCTTCGACCGCAGGCAGAACTCAGGGGACTTGGCGCCCTGCTTTTGGACGATAGTATGTGCCACTTTGATGCCATAGATGACTAACAACATATCGTTCTAGGTGTGCCAGAGGTAAATGAAGATAGTGTTTCGAAGATTCTTGAGCGCCGCGGGATCAAATATCGTCATCGTAATGACGATATTTTGGTCCCTAACACAATCGAGGAACAACAGATGAAGAAGGCGCGTAAGGTACGGGGTTTGGTAGCTCGTCCGTACATGATCAACTCTCATTCGCCCAAAATAGGAAAGGCGCCAACAGAAAAGGAAGGCCAAAGAACGAACCACACTCGAAGCCGAGTTCGACTACCAGTGGCCACCGAAAAGAAACCACCACAAACGACCACCCAGCCCCAGAACCAAGTACGTGGACTCCAAGCGAGGGGTATTGCACTTGGTGTCATGCTGATTTTTCCGGGTTATCGTAGACTTGGCCAGCGTCAGGTGGCTCTGATAGAGTTGGGTATGATCCAGTCCTCAGACAACCTGCCTACGTTTGCTCAGAGCTTGTATGTCTTTTCCGCTTTTATCGGCGCGTCATACTAATTCCCCGATCACAGCGTCAAGAAGACTGCGGAAGAGCAAAACGAGTTATTGGCAAAGCTAGACGCGCATGGGACGAGAGGAAGATCCTCCAAGTCCTCGACACCGCACCCAATTGGGCTAGGTGTTTCACATGTCTGATACTCGAAGCCTGACTGCATAGCCTATCATTATCTCTATTTTATTATCCGCTAGTACCAGTACTAGTACTAGGGCCATCCTCGCCGGCGCCCGTGGCCTATTTGTGCTTGGGAATTGAAGGAGGTATCTAAATTTGAACGCCAAATGGGGTTGTAGATCGATATTGTCATTCGCAAGCCAACCCATTCCGGAGATAAAGTTCTTTGTTCAAGATGTTGATAACATTACCATATCTCAAGTCACTTGAATGTCCAGGAAATGCTGATAGACTGACCAGTTCGTGCAAATACTGTACCTACTTGCGAGGACGTTCTTAGTAGGCGATGGTCTCATTTGCGATAAGTGTGGAGGTTCTGTTACGTTTTCGGAGGGGTGTACTAGAACGTACCTTGCGAAGCTGAGCCAGCCCTGGACACCGCCTGGTTTCCGTGTGCTTCTCGCAGGGTGGGCCGTTCTCAGGTTCTTCGGTAGATGTCGTCTCGGGCTAGCTGAGTCGACGATTACGGTTTGTTACTATACAACTAGGCTTATTCGAGTCGCGGTGACTAGTATAGTGACCGGCTATAATGCGTGCCTCTATTTGTATCTCTGCTATGATAGGCCAGAATGTTCGTCATTCCTTCTTCTCTTCTTCCGTCAGCGTACATATCCACGAAACACCCCAGATATACCCATGGAGCGCGAGGACCCTAGCTTCCGTGATCTTCCTTCTGCGCGTGAGTGATCGGGAGGACACTCCCGCTCTTCGTCGCTACCATCATATCTACGACCTCGCGCTCACACACCCTATGATCGTCTTCGTGTCGCCGGCAATTACCCGAAGCGAGACCGAGAGCACACGAGCTCCCAGATCCTCAGGATCCGCGTACAGAGTGGATAAACGACATCACTGAAGATACGGGTACGAACATAGGTTCTGACCACGCCACATACTCATCCCGTGCTACGATAGACATAACATCACTTCCCACGGCACAGCTCTACGAGCTGAATCAGGTGCGTACATTCGTTCCGTCGTGCTTTTGTGTACTAAGAACCCGTAGAATCTCCTGGATAGCTCCATCTCATCTACGAGACCCTTGATGGCAGAGCTCGTCCCACTGACCACACTCCGTGCAGAGTACGAGGAAGGTTCAGATTCTTTCGTAAAGCAAATAGACTTCCTCATCTCCAAAGGCTACGAGGGTATTCGGCGCTCGCGTGGAGATGGCGACTGTTTTTATCGATGTGTGTCATTTCACGGCACTGTCTGTCCTCTCTCTTGATCACCGCTGACCAAGAGACACAAGCCCTCGCATTTGCGTATATTGAACGTATATTCAATACAGAGGACAGGGAAATAGCCGCCGCGAAGTCGATCTCGACGCTCGAGGCGTTCCTCCCGAAGCTTCACGAGGCCGGCTTCGACGGTATGGTGATCGACGAGAGCTACGAGATTCCGCGGGACTTGATCCGAGGCATCGTCGAGCCGAACCCTGGCTCGAACAGCAGGCAGACGCTGACTCCTGCGCAGCTGCTCGAGGTGTTCCAAAATGACAGCCGTGCGTAGCGAAACAAATGCTTTCCACTTGTATGGCGCGCCAATGACGAGTGCTTGGCCTATTTCCTCTGCAGTGTCCAATTACATAGTCATGTTCATGCGCATGCTCACAAGCGCGCAGATCCGCGGTAATCGGGAGGAGTACGAACCCTTCTTGATACACCCAGACCGAGGCGAGCAGATGGGAGTGAAGGATTTTTGCGAGGCCGTCGTCGAGGTCCTGGGGCGAGAAGCGGGTGAGTGGCGCAGACCTCTCCTTTCCCTCGCGCGTTAGTCTCGGGCGACCTAAAACGAAGCTGGGTCACAGATCATGTCCAAGTGACCGCAATATCGGAGGCGCTCAAAGTTAACGTGGCAATCGCGTACTTCGACGGGCGCGACAAGGACGGAAATGTCGAGTTTGTCAAGTTCAACAAGGCGATTGATCCCAGTGAAGCCCCTGTGACGCTGATCTACCGGTGAGCGCCATGTTCCTGCCTCACTAGACGTGGTCACTTAAATACCCGTAGACCCGGACACTACGACATACTGGACAGACGCAGCATTGAGGCATTGCCTCTCAACATGTAGGGTTTCACAGAGGATAACTAAGAGGATATATGTGGTACTCGTTTGTTGTTGATTTTTCCTATGAAGAGCCTACCTGTGGTGTGTACGTATGTATCAGACGGACGGTCACTACTGTAGTAGCTATTGATCCCAATACCAGGAATTACGTCTTGAAGTACGTGGTTTTCGAATGGTGCGTCCGGGCAAGCGTCCGACGCAACCTCCGTTAGGTTATACCGCGCCCGTTGATCCTTGCGCTCTCTCACGATGACGACGGTCGAACCTCGTCAAGTCACTACATCCCGAACCCGTTACTCGATTACTGTGTACTGTGTTCTCTGAATTTGCTCCGAATACACTTTGTAAACGAACCAGAGCTACTATTAGAGGACTCAATGAGGAAGCTACCACGCGCAAAGGTTGCACGTTGAGTGCCGAGCGACCATGGCCTACCGTAACTACCTACCACAACTACAGGGAATCGCATTATCGATGTCAATTGAAGATTAAATCACCCCATAAAATTTGAACCTGATATTGGAAGAGGAACTCTGGAGCCATCGCAAAATCGGCACCAGGCAGGTAAGCGCCAGATACCGTGGAATCTGCCCAATGGGGGCGCCGTTTTGCGATGCGCCTCGAGAATCTTTACGCGCCTACTACGTAATCGATGATTCGTCTATACAGCGCTGTGATCTCGATCTGTCCGAACTCCAAGCAATCCAGGCCGACGACCGAACCGCATAGCGACGGTGGCTTCCTCTGTCTCTGTACCCATACTTCCAATCGATCCCGACTCTAACCCCAATTGGCTTGTGGATGAAAGGAACTTTTTCTTCGCTCGTGTGTTTCCCCCCTCCGGTTCTCTTCTTGGTGTGCGGAGGGTTGTCGGTGTTCCGGCGCGCGTACATATAACAAAACATGGCGTGGCAAGGGCTTGATGCCTGTATCTGACCATACTGCACGCCTACTCAAATGCCTCGCGCTCATGGGAAAAGGTGATGTTGCCAAGTGCTTGGGCCTTCCAGATATACAAGTGTTGGTATATCCACGTCGTCATCTTTCCATCTACACCAAATACGGTACGTAATCGACAGACTAGTCCGAGGCCGATTGGATAACATCTTGGATACCATCGAGTCATCGACACTACAGAATACATACAATAAGATAACACAGAAACCGAGAGAAAATAGAAATGAGCGATGAAACGATACTATCGTCCGTGTCGGGTAGAATTGGCGAAGGGAACATTTTAAACATAGGGCATTGTGTTAGTAACAGTCCGGCGGCCCACGAGTCGCTTTCCACGATCTCGATAGCTTTTTCGAGGTATTCGTGAGTTTCTTAGTCATTAACTTGAAGAAATTGGGTCTGATATTCTCTCTACTCTTCAGACAGTGCTTCGGCTCGGCCCAAGCCTCGAGCTGTTTAGCTTCCTGCCTTTTCTTCCTGGCCTCCTCTTGCGATGTATTGAGGCATGCCTCTTGGTGTTTTTGTCTTGGTGGCCAACTGCCGAGTCCGGACGCCCGAAATAGTCGCTTCACTTAGGGCAGAACCTGAGGTCGGAAGAGTGCTTCTCGCACGACTTGCAGTGGCGCTGGAAGGTTACTCACTTGCCGAATTGCGACTTAGGGCAGAGCCTACACTTGATAACCCTGACCACCCCGCACTCCTCGTCGGCCTGGGTTGTCTGGGGTATCAATTATTCCCTCTCCGTTAAGATTTTGTGGATATCTTCCCCGTCATCAGCATTCTCTGTACCTTGAAGCAGCGCCAAGCTTCCCATGTCGTGTCGAGTTTCCACCTGCTCTCTCCCCTCGATCTAAGACGGCTGTTTCTGTTCAAGGACTCCCACCGACCTCTGTGAGACACCAAGTCCTGCTAAAAATCGATGGTAAAGTCCCCGCGCTGTCGTGAACGCGAGCCTCTCCGCTCCACGTCTGGCCGCCTTCGACTTAGCGTTAATTTTTGGTGGGGCCCTCGTGGAAGGGGAACGACAAGTCCATTTTGTGGGCTCTGTTCTTCGGGCCACCTAATCCATCTTCGTCACTATTCTTGTCGTCAGTTTGCGGGGAAAGACCATGGCTATGGGTTTCATACCTTTGGGGACTCTGCTTCAAAGGGGCCGTCTCACGTGTGACCTACCGTGGCCAACGCTTCCACAGACATTGTGAAATGGTCAAAGAGTTGTGTATAATCTAATGGCGTCGAAGTTCTGGGGAAATCGTATCAGAAGGACCGTCGCGTATCGGGGAGAGTCAAGAGTGCTCATGTCATGTGCATGTACGTGTTCAAGGGATCGTGAATTGGGCTATAATTTGTACTTGCCCAACGAAGTTGCTGCCCCCATGAACAGAGTAGGCGGAACACCAGTGATTTTATTCAGAGCCCCCGGCCCCAGCCCAGGCCCCGGCGATGTCGAGTCGCGGAAATGATGGGCCTGCCAGTGATGCTTGCGGCTATCATGGACTACGGGCAGCAGAACCGGCCGAGTTGGGTTACTCGTACTCACGATGTACGATGACGTGGCCCCAAATGTAGGGGATGAGATAATTCCATTCCTGGTACCATCACTCTTCTGAGACGATAGGACCAACGACCGTGACGATCCTGAACGCACAGCTTCAATTAGAGTTACACGAAGCGCCGCTTTTCTTGGGGAGAGCAAATCGCCCTCGATTTCCGTACTCGTCGCTCGCCGCGCGGGGTCGTAAGCTGGCCAGAATCGGTGGGGCGGGAGCATGGGGCAGCCAATCAGCCGAAGGAACTGGCGGCATGAGGTGGGTTGGATCACAGCGGACGATCAGGCGGATAAGGCGGCAGTGTCCCTGCGCGCGCAGATGGGCTTATCGTTTGTCGAGATATAGGAGACTGGACGATATTGTATCCCTCTTTATTATCAAGCCAGAAGACACTAACGTCGTCGATGGGCGTCACTCCCCCGTAGGCCTACATTCACCCCTCGGGCCAGAATTTCGAACTGTAAGATGCAACGTGTGATCCACTCAAATTACAATTTGTTCTGCCTATAGAGCCCACAATGCGAGGCACTCACGATCTCGCAAGAATCGCTTATCTATATTCAGATGTGAGTTGTTCGAAGAGGAATCTATAGTAAATTTGACATTCTCGAACGAGCGGTGGTCCGGGGCCAAGTAGAATCACCCCGGAACTCTCCGACGGCCAGTTTCTACTGTACTAGCCACTTGAAGCGACCGGACGGGTAGTCTTTCCACGCATGGGGTAGGATTAGGTTGTAAGTATGTGGGTCTATTGCATCTGAGCTAAATCTGATGCGCGCCAAGGTCACGGTGTGGTGCGCGCCAATCATAGGTGGCTCCTGGGAACTTGAATATCAGGCCCTTGCGACCATCTCATTCTCCCCTAAGCACTCAACCAGGCTCCTTCAACCCGTACTATGTCCCGAGTTCTGTCTCCCGCCGCTTCCTCCACGAATTTTGAGATAATTTTTACGGCTGCATTGAAAGCGTACAAGAAGCAGACAAAGCGAGACATTGCCTCTCATCCCCTAGTCACCCAACTGCAGTCCTGCGACTCTCCCAGTGCCATTCTCTCCGTGCTTCGAGCCCAAGTCCAGGAATTCGATCAATCTCAAAGCGCAGATGAAAAGTTGACAAAGTGGCTGGATCCCATCGTCAATGTCTTGTACGCATTCTCTGCGACCCTCGGTAACGGTATTGGACTGGTAAATTGCCGAGAGTCAAGTTACTCGAGATATACCCTCTGATATGTGTGACCACAGATATTCCCACCATCAAATGTGGTTTTTGCTGGGATCAGTGTCCTTCTCCAAGTGAGCATCTTTCTTGGCCTGGCGTGTGTCTCGGTGAAACCATTATCCCTTAGGCGGTCAAGGATGTCCGCGCTAGCGAAAATGCTCTTATAGACCTGTTTAGCCGTTTGGAATACTTTTTTAAACGACTTGAGAAGTATGTTGAGGTCCGGCCGACGGCAGCTATGGTGGACATCATCGTAGAGATCATGGTCGAGGTTATCTCGATCCTTGGGATCGTGACGAAGGAAATTGGGCAGGGACGAACGAGTATGTCCTTCCCAGTTGATATGTTCCCCAAAATTGACCTTCATGTAGAGAAATTTCTGAAGAAACTAGTTGGAAGAAAGGAAGTGGAGGACGCGCTCCAACGGCTTGACGTATTGACGCAAGAGGAGGCTCGGATGGCAGCGGTAGAAGCGTTATCGGTCACTCGCAACATTGACAACAGGGTCAAAGGCGTGGATGAAAGAGTGGAAGGGGTGGATAAGAGGGTGCAGCGTGTTGATATGAAAGTAGAGGGCGTCGACAACAAGGTCCGAACCCTCGACAGCGAGGTGCAGGGAGTCGACCGCAAAGTTTGTTCAGTCCTCCAAGGTCAGTCTTAACTCAGTTATGATTCTCTGTCCCAAAAATTTCCTCGCCTTTTACTCGCTTAGGTGTAAAAGAGAACAGAGTGGCGATTAAGCAAGTAGCTAATCAAGTCATCAACCTTAACCGTTCGTCATCTCATCATCGCAGATTATTAAAACTTGACCCCCTTACAGGGGACGAGTTACGCAAGGACCTTCGAAAATGGATCGCCCCTCCTGATCCATCTGTGAATTACAATGCTGCATCCGGTGTCCATCAGAAGGGTACCGCGGCGTGGTGCATCGAAGGGAACACCCTCGCAGATTGGAAAACATTTGGCACCTTGTTATGGATTCACGGAAAACGTACATATCCCATCACCTTCTGAGTCACAATCGCCGCTAACGACTCCTTGGATTGATAGCTGGCTCCGGGAAGAGTATTCTCAGGTGTGTTCCCTCCTGGTTGCATCCTAATCGAGCTTACATGATCGACAAGCTCCGTGATCATCCGGGATATCAAATCCATGTGCAATTCCGGGTCAGCTTTCTTGGCCTATTTTTACTTCGACTTCAAGGACACAACAAAACAGGACTCGCGCGCTTTATTGTCATCCCTTCTTGTCCAACTCTCCGATCAATCAGATGTATTCTGCGACGCTCTTTCCTCCTTGTACTCCGCACATAAACGAGGATTCGAACAGCCGACTGTCGACTCGCTCGCTCAGTGCCTCAAGGATATGCTCACGGTGACGGGGAAAATACCGGTCTATCTGGTCGTAGATGCTCTCGACGAGTCTCCCAATGATTCCGGCATTCCATCGTCGCGCGAGAAGGTCCTCGAAATAGTGAAAGAAATCGTCGATCATCACCATCCAAATCTACGTGTATGTGTGACAAGTCGTCCTGAGTTCGACATCCGCACTGCCCTTGAGCCGTTAGCAACCCAAGAAGTATCCCTCCATGAAGAACGCGGACAAAAGCAGGATATTAATGATTATATTACTTTTGTCGTTCACTCGGATCGAAGGATGAAGAGATGGCGAGACGATGACAAGGACGCAGTCATTGAGAATCTCACGGAGAAGGCGGATGGGATGTAAGGATACCTTTCGTTCGTCGTGACCGCGTAGTTATCTAATGTTTTCAAACAGGTTCCGATGGGTGTTTTGTCAATTGGAGGTCTTGCGGCACTGTTTCCCGATCAATCTGCGTCGTATCCTCGACGAATTGCCCAAATCACTCGACGAGACATACAAGCGCATTCTGGAGGAGATCAATAATGCGAACCGGGAGCATGCTTATCGACTCTTGCAATGTCTTGCGGTAGCCAGTCGTCCACTCCGGGTAGAGGAACTCGCAGAAGTGCTCGCGTTTGACTTGGGCACGGGAGGGATCCCAAAGTTGATCACAGATTGGCGGTGGGAAGACCAAGAAGAAGCGGTGCTATCAGCCTGTTCCAGCTTAGTCTCCGTAGTCATTGACGCTGGTTCCCGTGTTGTTCAGTTCTCTCACTTCTCCGTGAAAGAATTCCTGACATCGGATCGCCTCGCGAGTTGCATGGAAGAGGTTTCCCGGTTCCACATTCCCATTGAACCTTCCCACGCGATTCTTGCCCAGGCTTGTCTCGGTGCTTTATACCGTCTAGACGACTGCACCGACAGAAACAGTGTCAAGGATATTCCTCTCTTTCAATATGCTTCAGCATATTGGGTTGAACATGCCAAGGTCGGAGACGTGAAATTACAGATAGAGGACGCAATGTATTATTTCTTTGACACGGACAGGCCGCATTTCTCAGCATGGGCCCGATTGCAAGCCTCACACCTGGATCCTTACTCAAATATTTGGACGTATACACGACGGAGAGAGGTGCCACGTTCTGCAGGTCCCTTATACTTTGCTGCGGCGAGCGGATTCCATGGTCTAGTCCAACGCCTGGTAGTCAAGCTTCCGCAGCATTTAAATGGTTGGGGTAGTAAATATGATACCCCATTACATGCGTCGGTGCTCGGGGGGTATCTCGAAGTTGCTCAGTTGTTGCTTGCACACGGCGCCGACATAAATTCCTGCTCCCCAGACAAGCGAACTCCACTGCACCTTGCTTCGACAGTAGGATATCTTGAAGTTGGGAGGTGGCTACTCTCCCATGGTGCGGACGTGAACTCTCGGGCGAAGAACGGCCTGACTCCACTGCATTATGCAGCGGTTCACGGACACCTTGAAGTTTCTCAGATGCTACTCGAGCGCAATGCGGGGGTTAATGCTAAAAGTGACGACCATAATTTCACCCCACTTCTCGCCGCATCGTTGGGAGGACACACCAACATTGTGCGGTTATTGCTAGACCACAATGCGGATGGCTGTCACGACAAGGGAATCACCCCATTGCATTGTGCTGCGTACGGCGGTCACCCCGAGGTTGCTCGGTTGCTATTCGAGCGCAATGCAACAGTCAACGCCCAGGATGACAACGGATTCACTCCATTACATCGAGCAGCACAGGAGCGCAAGAAAAGATCTCCAGAGGTCGTGCAGTTATTACTAGACCACAATGCGGACACGCACGTCCGCGACTACAAGGGAAACACCCCACTCCATTACGCAGTGGCCAACGCTCACCTCGAGATTGTTCAGTTACTCCTCGAGTCAAGCCTCGATTGCAACGCGGAAATTAATTCCCAGAATGACGAAGGATTGACCCCATTACACCGAGCATCAGGGTGTTGGGAGGAGGGTTCCCCGGAGGTTGTACGGCTATTGTTAGATCACAATGCGGATTCGCATATTTGCGACAACAAGGGAAACACCCCACTGCATCGCGCAGCGGCCAACGGTAACCTCGAAATTGCTCAGTTACTACTCGAGCGAAATGCCGAGGTCAATATCCAGAATGACGATGGGCTCACCCCATTTATCAGAGCATCGGAGGGAGGAAGCACTGACGTTGTGCAGTTATTGCTGGACCACAATGCGGACGAGCGTATCAGTGACAACGAGGGAAAAACCCCGCTCCATTACGCAGTGGCCAACGGTAACCTCAATATTGTTCGGTTACTGCTCGAGCGCAATGCGGAGGTCAATGTCCGGGACGACAACGAAACCACCCCATTTCTTGTGGCATCGGGAAGTAAAGACCCTGATATATTGCAGCTATTGCTGGACCACGGGGCAGATGAGCATGTCCGTGACAACAATGGACTGACTCCACTGCATCGTGCTGCAGCCAACTGCCGTCTCGATATTGCCCGGTTACTACTCAAGCGCAATGCGGAGCTCAATGCCCGGGATCATAACGGATTCACCCCATTTCTCAGAGCATCGGCGAGTTGGGACACTTCTGTTTTGCGCTTATTGCTGGGCTACAATGCAGATGAGCACGTCCGCGACAACAAGGGAAACACCCCACTGCACTACGCAGCAGCCAACGGTAGCCTTCAGATTTGTCGGATACTGCTTGGGTACGACATGGAGATCTATACCCACTGGCAGGACCACGACGAACTTGAAAACGAGGACGAAATTCCCCCATTTTTCGTAGCATCTGAGAGAGGAGGCGACAACCGACTCGACATCATGGAAATTACAGATGCGCACGTGCGAAACGACGACAGAGACGCTCCACCCCATTGTGCATTGGCCGACGGTCCCCCCAAGTTTGCTTGGTCACTACTCAAGAACGACCCAGAAATCAATTCTCAGAACGACGAGGGATCGACCCCATTACACCGAGCATCAGAGGGTTGGCAGAAAGGGTACCCAGACGTTGTGCGGCTCTTGCTATATCACGGTGCAGATGCGTGCGTGCGCAACCTCGATGGAAAGACCGCTTCTGAGGTAGCCCGTGGTCCTAAACAAGAAGAAATTGTGCAATTGCTGTCACAACACGCTGTGGAATGAATCAACGAGACGGACTATGTCATGATATCTGTGTTTGACTTGTCGACACGAGTAAGTGACGATTGCCCTGTTTGTTTACTCAGGCCGTACATTGACTCTTGCTTCAGCGATTTACTGGAGCCCTGTTCTCATTTATGTAGCGAACCCGTGTATCGAATTCGTGCAGTCCCTCGGAATCATGTCATACGACGTGTAACTGTCCCGATGTTATTTTATGTATATAGTACCCGTACTATTATCAGAACCAAGCCTGGGACAAAAGCCCGGTTGTAGCCATATCAATCGCAAATTGTGGTGCCACCTATTGTATAAGATAGGAGAGAAGGGTCGTACTGTATATCTTATGGCGGGCTTCCCTAAGGTTTTCCCGATTGGTCGGCACTGCTGGGTTGACGTGAAGATGAGAACGCGTAGGGTCTCAATCGATGACCTGATGAAGACAGGACGTCTGACTAAAAGCAGTACGTGACCCGTGGGACCGCAACTTCACGCTCCAATACACTGACAACATAATTCCATTTTTTCACGCGAATGACTGGGAAAAAGCAGTGACTAATACTTAATTATTTTACATAATCCATAATTAAAAAGTAATTCCTAATTAAACTTTAAGTCCATTCGGGAATTATCACACTGCGAAAAAACTTAACGTTCAGCTTATTGAGAACAATGGTCACTTATGATTTATTTCAGGGAAAAACATTAAATTTTTTCACAACAATATAATCCTTGGATGGACATAATGTTTGAATCAAATAATTTTCTCATTACAGATGACGAAAAATCGTTAAGTATTAGTCAACGCCTTTTCTCAGTTTGTGCACGCAAAGACAGAACCATGTTGTCTGTGTAATAGTACGGACTCGGATATCTGCTGCGAGAGTCGCCACGGCACGTGACATAAAACTGGAATACCAAAAAAGCACGAGCGGCATGTGCAAAAGGCGGCCAAGGACGAGAGCTCCATTGGGCTATGCTTGCAGTTGGCTCGTCTTGTGGGTGCGCAGGTCAAGGCGGCCCCTGGAAGCGCTGGCATTGGATGGAGCTGCTGCACGAGGGGCAGTCGAGTGACGGATAGCTGATGGAAACGAACATGGTAGGTAGGCACGGTCAGACAACCATACATATAGTGGCCAGCCCGTTTGTATCTTATGGCTATGTTTCCAAAGGTTGATAGAAACGCTGAGGCAATAGGCTCTCGCATGGTTTGTGTGGTTGACTGCTAAATGGTTCGCACTCTTACTCCATGCCATTCGCTATAACACCTTTTCCCCCGAGTGCATGACGACGCACTCAAGTCAGGTTTACATTATCGACTAGGAGTGGTCGTGTGCGATCAACTTGTTAAGCTGCCGGGCCATATTGCATCAACAGTACGCCGCTCTTCCATTACCTACACGACCAACCCACCGAGCTGGGGCTGACATGGCTTATGCGCAAGTGGCTCGGAACTGTACGATCGCGGGCCCAACGACGCAATCCCGAACAGGACACGCATGCGTGAGTAGATCTTCTCAGAGCCTGATCAAGAACGGCGCGTCTTTCCTCACTTATTTATCCGCTGCGACTGAGTTGACGATTTTACTGGCTTATGGCTTGGATGTCCCGGACAGATTATAGTCGACCGTCGCACTCACGGGAGAAATGGTGCATGTGCTCACGGCCCTTCGTTGAAGTATTACCTTCTGCAGTGTCTAGTTGTATGGCCGTGTTCGTGCGCGTGCTCGCAGCTCGCAAGCGCACAAATCCGGGGTACGAGCCCTTCGGGTCCTAGACGTCAGTGAAGATGGAAGTGAAGGATTTTTGGAGGTTCTGGGCGGGAAGCGGGTGAGTAGCGCAGGTCTCTCCTGGTACTGGTGTGCATCGTGGTCGCACTCGCTGACTCGCAGGCGGAACGGCGCATGCACGCGCATGGCGATCGTCGATGGTGCGAACGACGCGGAGGTTCTCAACGGGTTGCTTGGAGTGCTAGACGCCCATGAGTTCGTATTTGGCAGCGGACGAGGTCGGCCAATGCCCTGGGATGTGTGTGACTTCTCTCTCAAATCTCCAGTAACCCTCCGTCCCACAGAGTTCCCACTGCGCACCGCGCTGCTCCTCCCGGAGTACGGCAACCAGCTTCCGGTGCCGGCGCTCGCTGGGCGGAGTACCAAGCTCTACCGGAACTGGCGGCGGATGACTAGGTGCATCCGCGCGCAGGTGAGGTTGTTGTTGGCGTCAAGACGTGGGAGACTACTAGTATTGGTAGTTCGAGTTGGCGATGACTATTTCAATTTTATACTTTATGTCTACGCTCAATTAAGAAGGTACGGGTACCACTCTCAATGGGCCCACCCCTCCAAGTCGAGGTGTAATCCAAAGTACGATCATTTCGCTCATTCGTCCATGAGGGGCATAAGTGGATGAGTGTCGAATAATCAAGCCATTGTGAGCGCGTCTATCATCGTGGCTGGCTCCGAGTCCCTGGGAATATCAGCGTGGCTATCTGTCATATCGGTCGCAGTGCCCTTACGGCAATTTTGTTAGTAGGCGTTCAACCGGGCACCTTCAACTAGCGCTATGTCCCAAGTTCCGTCTACTTCTACCCCTTCCACAAACTTCGAGACATTCTTTACAGCTGCTTTGGAAGTGTACAAAAAGCAAACAAAGCGAGATATCGCCTCTCATCCCCTAGCCGCCCAACTGCAGTCCTGCGACTCTCCCAGTGCAATTCTCGCCGTCCTTCGAACCCAAGTACAGACGTTCGATCGATCTCAGACTGCCGACGAAAGGTGGACGAAGTGGCTCGAACCCACTGTCAATGTCTTGTACGCCTTCTCTGTAGCCCTCGGTAACGGTGTTGGACTGGTGATTCCGAGTCCTTGAGTCGCTCGAGATCTATCTACTGATCTTCACGACGACAGATATTCCCACCATCGAATGCGATCTTTGCCGGGATTGGTGTCCTCCTCCAGGTGAGCATCACTCTTGACCCGATGTGTGTCTCGGTTAAGCCTCTACCTTCTAGGCGGCCAGGGATGTCCGCGCTACCCAAAATGCTGTCGTAGACCTGTTTAGCCGCTTGGAATACTTCTTTAAGCGGCTCGAAAAATATATCGAGGTCCGCCCGACGGCAGCTATGACGGACATTATCGTAAAGATCATGGTCGAAGTACTATCGATCCTTGGGATAGTGACAAAGGAGATCGGGCAGGGACGAACAAGTACGTCCCTCCTAGTTGATACATAACCAAAATTGACCTTCATGCAGAGAAATATTTGAAAAAGCTGATTGGAAGGAAGGAAGTGGAGGACGCGCTTCAGCGACTAGACGCGTTGACGCAGGAGGAGGGTCGGATGGCGGCAGCAGAGGCCCTGTCGATCTCCCGTGGTATCGACGACAGAGTGAAGGACGTCGATGACAAGGTGCAAGTTGTTGATATGAAAATAGACGATATCGACAACAAGGTCCGGACCGTTGACAGCAATGTACAAAGCGTAGACCACAAGGTTGGTTCCGTCATTCAAGGTGAGTTATACTCCCGTTCGCTGGCTCCGAATTTGCCCTCAGCCTTGTACTCGCTTAGGCGTAAAGGACACCGAAGTAGCGGTTCAACAAGTAGTCAACCAAGTCACTGACTTAAATCGTTTGTCTTCTGACTTCATCACCACCGATCACGAAAAGTTGACCTCCCCTATAGGGAACGAGTTACGCAAGGACCTTCGAAAATGGATTGCTCCCCCCGATCCATCTGTGAATTACAATACTGCTTCCGGTGCTCATCATGAGGGTACCGCAGCGTGGTGTACCAAGGGGAACACCCTCGCAGATTGGAAAACATCTGGTTCTTTGTTATGGATTAACGGAAAACGTATATATCTTGTCATCTCTGAGCCTTAAAGACCACTAATAGCTCTTGGATCGATAGCTGGCTCCGGGAAGAGTATTCTTAGGTGCGCTACCCTCTACCAAGTTGAGTTATAGTTGCGTCCTAATTTCTATATGACCGACAAGCTCCGTGATCATCCGGGATATCAAATCCTTATCCAGTCCCGACTCGGCTTTCTTGGCCTATTTTTACTTCGACTTCAAGGACACAACAAAACAGGACTCGCGCGCTTTACTGTCATCCCTTCTTGTCCAACTATCCGATCAATCAGATCTATTCTGCGACGCTCTTTTCTCCTTGTATTCCGCACATAAACGAGGATCAGAACAGCCAACTGAGGACTCGCTTGCGCAGTGCCTCAAGGATATGCTCACGACGATGGGACAAGTGCCGATCTATCTGATCGTGGATGCTCTCGACGAGTCTCCAAATGATTCGGGCATTCCATCGTCGCGTGAGAAGGTCCTCGAGCTGGTGAAAGAACTTGTCGAGCTCCACCATCCAAATCTTCGTCTATGTATCACGAGTCGTTCGGAGTACGACATTTGCACCATGCTTGAGCCTTTAGCAACTCAACAGGTATCCCTCCACGATGAAGGCGGACAAAAGAAAGACATCAGCGATTATGTTACTTTCACTGTTCACTCGGATCGAAGGATGAAGAGATGGCGAGACGATGACAAGGATGCGGTCATTGAGAATCTCACGGAGAAGGCGGATGGGATGTAAGCATATCTCCCGTTCATCAGGATCCACATCATTGTCTTATGTTTTCTACCAGGTTCCGATGGGTGTTTTGTCAATTGGAGGTCTTGCGGCACTGTTTCCCGACCAATCTGCGTCGTATCCTCGACGAATTGCCCAAATCACTCGACGAGACGTACAAGCGCATTCTGAAGGAGATCAATAATGCGAACCGGGAGCACGCTTATCGACTATTGCAATGTCTCACGGTAGCCTATCGTCCACTACGGGTCGAGGAGCTCGCGGAAGTGCTCGCGTTTGACTTGAGCACGGGAGGGATCCCAAAGTTGATCACAGATTGGCGGTGGGAAGATCAAGAAGAAGCGGTGCTGTCAGCATGTTCCAGTTTGGTTTCCGTCATCGTCGACAATGGGACACGTGTTGTTCAGTTCTCACATTTCTCCGTAAAAGAATTCTTGATATCGGATCGCCTCGAGAGTTGCATGGAAGAGGTGTCCCGGTTCTACATCCCCATTGAACCCTCCCACATGATTATTACCCAGGCTTGTCTTGGTGTGTTACTTCGCCTAGACGACGGTACTGACACGGATGGTGCCAAGAACATTCCTCTTCTTCAATATGCTGCCGAATATTGGGATCGGCATGCGGAGACAGGAAATGTGGAACTACAGATTAAGGATACAATGGATTATTTCTTTGACATGGATAAGCCACATTTTTCAGCATGGGCCCAAATACGACAGCCACCCGATCTCATGACGGATTCTAGCATTCATCGGCCGAGATCCATGCCACTTCCAGCGGCTCCCTTATACTACGCTGCACAGAAGGGATTCCGTGGTCTCGTAGGACGCTTGGTGATGAAGTATCCACAGCAAGTAAATCATTTAGGAGGTTCGTACGGTACTCCGTTGCATGCGTCAACGGTTGGGGGACATATCGACGTCGCTCAGCTGCTGTTTGCGCATGGCGGAGACATAAATTTACGCAATGCACAAAATTGGACACCACTACACTTCGCTTCGAATGCGGGACGTCTTGAGGTCGGGAAATGGTTGCTCAATGTTGGCGCGGAGGTGAACTCTCGAGAGAACGACGGGAGGACTCCACTGTGTTTCGCAGCAAGCTACGCTTACTCAAGCACTTACTTCGAACTTGTTCGACTACTACTCGAGCGCAATGCAGGAGGTCAATTCCCAGGATGTCCATGGAGCTACCCCGCTTCTCAGTGCATCGCGAAATGGACACCATGATGTTGTGCGACTATTGCTAGACCACAATGCGGATGCGCGTATCCGTGACTACTACGGAAACACTCCACTGCGTTCGGCAGCAAGCAAAGGTCACCTCCAAGTTGTTCGGATACTGCTCGAGCGTAATGCGGATGTCAATTCCCGGGAAGACCTCGCTAACTCACTTCTCCATGCGTCGGTTACCGGAAATCGGGATGTTGTGCGGTTGTTGTTGGACCACAATGCTGATGCGACTGCCCATGACAGCTATGGGAACACTCCACTGCATTTGGCAGCGACATATGGTCACCTCGAGGTTGTTCGGATACTTCTTGAGCGCAACGCGAAGGTCAATGCCCGGGACGCCGAAGCAGCTACCACATTTCTTAATCCGATTTGGCGTTCAACCTGTGATGTTTCGCGGTTATTGCTCGACCACGCTGCGGATGAGCATGTTCGCGATAATCGAAATATCTCAACATTTCATTGCGCAGTGTGTGACTGTCACCTTGAAGCTACTATTTCACTCAAACGGTTACTATTCGAGCGCCGTGCGGGGGCCAATGAACCTAATGACGTGTCCTTATCATGGGGATACGGCAATGCAGATGAAGATGTCCGCGTCAACAAGGGAATGACTCCACTGTATTACGCGGCGTATTACGGCCACCTCGAAGTTGCTCAGTTACTCCTCGAGCACAATGCGGAGATTAATGCCCGAGATGATGACGGCTATACCCCAATTTTCTGCGCATCAGCAAGTGAAAATCCTGATATTTTGCGGTTATTGCTGAACCACAATGCGGACGAGCATGTCTGGAACAACAAGAGAAGTACCCCATTGCATTACGCAGCGGCCACTGGTCACGTTGAGATCACTCAATTGCTACTCGAGCGCAATGCGGAGGTCAATGCCCGAGACGATGATGGACTCACCCCATTTCTTAGAGCATTGCGGCATGGAAACCTTGATGTTTTGCGATTATTGCTGGACTACAATGCAGATGAATATGTTTGCAACAACGAGGGAAGTTCTCCACTGCATTATGCAGCGAACTACGGTCACCTCGAGGTAGCTCGGTTACTACTTGGACGCAATGCAGAGGTTAATGCTCGGGATCATAACGAGTTGACCCCATTTCTCAGAGCATCACAGAGAAACCTCGATGTTGTACGGTTACTACTGGAACATGGTGCGGATGCAGGTGTCTGTGACAAGATGGGAAAGACACCACTGCATTACGCAGCGACCAGGGGTCGCCTCGACATTGCTCAGCTACTACTCGAGCGCAATGCAGAGGTCAATACCCGGGATGCTGATGGATTGACCCCATTTCTCTGCGCATCAGCAAGTTGGGCCACTTCCACGTTTATCTTGCAGTTATTGCTGGACCACGGTGCGGATGCATATGTCTGCGACAACAAGGGAAACACCGCACTTCATTACGCAGCAGTCAATGGTGGCGTCAGAGTTGTTCAGTTGCTGGTCGAGCTCAATGCGGAGGTCAATTCCCAGGACGAAGACGGAAACACCCCAATTCTCAGAGCGTCAGCTTATGAAATGCCTAACTCAGATGTTGTGCGGCTGTTGCTGGACCACAATGCAAATGCACATATCCGTGACAACAAAGGAGCAACTCCCCTGCATTATGCAGCGGCCAACGGACATGTTGGGGTTGTTCGGATACTACTCGAGCGCAATGCGGAGGTCAATACCCGAGATGACGACGGACGCACCCCATTTCTCAATGCATCGGAGAGTGGGAACTGTGATGTTGTAAGGCTATTGCTGGAGCACAACGCGGAGGAGCATGTCCGTGACGACACAGGAAATACACCGCTTCATAATGCAGCATTCTACGGTCACGTCGAGCTTGTTCGGATACTCCTCGAGCGGGGTGCGCAGGTCAATGCACAGGATTATGACGAGGGATCGACCCCATTACATCACGCAACCCAGCCTGGGGATCTTCCCCGTTCCCCAGACGTTGTGCGGTTATTACTGACTCATAGTGCGGATGTATATCTCCGCGACTATGACGGAAACACCGCACTGCACTATGCAGCAGCTAATGGTGACTTCGAGGTTTCCCAATTACTAGTACTCGAGCGCAATGCGGAGGTAAACGCCTGCGATGACGACGGACGCACCCCACTTCTCGATGCATCGGAGAGTGGAAACTGTGACGTTATGCGGTTATTGCTGGACCACGACGCGGATGAGCATGTCCGCGACTACGCGGGGAACACTCCACTACATCATGCAGCGTTCTACGGTCACGTCGAGCTTGTCCGGATACTCCTCAAGCGCAGTGCGGAGGTCAATGCCCGAGACAACGAGGGGTCAACCCCATTACATCACGCAACACAGCCCGAGGCCCTCCCCTGGTGGGGAGGATCCTCAGATGTTGTGCAATTATTGCTAGACCACGGTGCAGACCCACATCTCCATGACAATGACGGAAACACTGCACTACATTGGGCAGCATACGGCGGTCACCCTGAGGTTTGCCGGATACTACTCGAACGTAGCGCGGACGCTAATTCCCTGAACGATGAGGGATCGACTCCATTGCACCGAGCGTCAGAGGGTTGGAAGGCAGGATCTGCGGATATTGTGCGGCTCTTGCTAGACCACGGTGCGGATGTGTATGTGCGCAACCTCAGCGGAAAGAATGCATCCGAGGCTGCCCGTGGCCCAGAACAACAGAAAATCGTAGAATTGCTCTCCCAGCACGCTGCGGAGTAATTGAGCGACACTGGGAGGAGTATCTATGTTTGACTTCTCGACGCGAGTAAGTGACTATTTCCCTACTTGTTTGCTGTACATTGATTCTCACTACAGTTATTTACTACTACCAGAACCTTTTCCACTAGGCAGCAAATTCGAGAGTGCAGTCCTTCCGAAGTCCTATCATACGACGTGTAACTACCCCATGTCCTCATTTCATGTATAGTACAGAAATCGTGCCTTGTTATCTGAGTCCATACCATCATAAGATACAGCGACCAAGCTTTCTGAGTACCAAGTGTGATCACGTGGAACCGTTCAGAATCGATCCGAAGAGGAACTTATTGGAGTGTTTACCGTGGCGCAATCTCGTACAATAATTTATGATACGCTTACAGATAGCTAAATATTCCATTCGGCGCACGCGTTAGCATCACAGGCTTCGGATCCCAGACCACGGACTTTCAGGCGTGAGGAGCTCATTATGCGTCTCCAAGAACAAATGGGGTCACCTAATTCTCCACAAACTCCAGCTCCAATTTCACTTTGTCCCCGCAACCAGTGCTGCTATTATCGTCGTCGTCGCCGTCTCGATCGAGGTCTGAAAAAGGGTTACTGCCAGTGGAAGTTTCCAAATCGGAGCGCAAATTCTTCGCCTCATACCCGACGCGCAAGATCGCGTTCAAGTCCGGCTACCCGGGCTACGGCGGGCTCACCTGCAATGCTAGGTGACGTGGACTCCGTTTTCCTCTGTCGGGGGTATGTTCTTTGCTGCGCTCATCGAGGCACGCCAGAGGGCTGGGATTGGGAGGGTTGTTGGCCCACGGATCGCAGCATCGGCTGGCTAGGTGATGAGCCTTTACACACGCAGCTCGGACTGATGCTCTCCTGCACAAGCCAAAGCGTCTAGCAGGTGCTCTCCGTCGACCACAACACATCCGCGCTGATGGTTTCAGAATGGGACATCTGGCACTTGTACGTGCTCAATAAAGCCTCCTCCCTCCGCCGATACCCTACGTGTGGGCATCAGTCGCGTCTTCGTCCTCCGCACGCGTACTGCAAGTACTTTTTCTCCGCGCGGAGTCTCGACGTGGATGCAATGTGCGCTAGGGCGATGTGGTTCGTCAGCGAGCACAATTTCCACAATCTATGAAAGTTGGACCCTGCAAAGCAGCTGACATTCTTCCGGCGCTCGGTCCTCTACAACCGGGTACGATACACCACGGCCGTACTGCTGCTGATCAGCACACGGGTCGAGGTGCCAGGCATCATCCCCACGCTGCTGAACTCAGACCCAGACAAAAGGCGCGTCACAGCGCGTGCGGTCTCTTGTTGTGCTACCGGAGGGCAAGAAGACGCCGCCGGCGCGCGTCCGGAAAGGGTTCCATCGGATTGTACTTGTAGTTATCAGGGCTTGCGAAGTACTAGCACGTCGAGGCGACCATGGAAGAAACACTTCCTTGTCGCCACAGCACCGTTTCACGGACCTGCTACTCGAGGGGCACGGTCGACGATGACATAGCTAATGAAAAGGAACGTGGGCAGTGGGAGGTGCCGTTGGAAAGTGGAATCTACGACGGGTTCGACGAAATATTTGTAGTTTCGAAGCAGAGTCTGGGTCACGGTCTCTCATTATTCCTCACGAGTTTTTTTTCCCACACTCCACTTTCCTTTTCTATCCCAACTTTGCGACTCCGCCGAGTCATGTGTGGCAGGGCTCCCGAGGCTCCGAGGTCACATCCTGTAAACATCCTGTAACTAGATTCTCGTGATCCGTCATGTTCATCTCGAAAAAACAAAGGGGAGAATCGAGTCAACCCCCTGCCATTCAGATGAAAATGGTCAGACTCTCAGGAATGTATAGATTGACATTCGGGATGGGCGCGTCCATTCCGCAAACAAACACTGGCAGGTTCTGTTGGAGCGCTCGATGCAATCTTCCTCACCGTCCACCCATTCATCCTGGCATTCTCTCACAACAAAAATGAAGCGGTCGGGCACACGTTAGGGGTGAGATACCGCCTCCAGCTACTTAGAAATGTATTCCGAACGCGTGATCGACCACCTATTGAGCAATTATCGGGAGGTGGCTGGTCGGACCTGCAGTCGGAGTACGCAAGTGAGCGACGCAATGGGATAGGGCATCTTGACAGTCATTCTGATAAAGCAGACGACAACAATACCTGTGAGTCTCATAGATGAGAGGCATCTAGAGGGATACTCGTTTTATGAGGTCGACATAACTGGCGCACCAATCGAGGACACTAACTCAGACGCGGAGCCCGAGTCGATGAACGACCACGTCTTTCTTGGGAGTCTAGCATCCAAGTCTGGGCTGAATAGCGCTGAATGTTATTGTGTGTATGCGTTGTATTGCGTGAGCCTGGGAATATCAGGGCGGCTATCTGTCGTGGGCATGAGGCGTTCTGGTGGATCGGTGTGCCCTTGTGGCATTCTTGTTTTCCCTTGACGCTCAACTAATGCTATGTCCCAAGTCCCGTCTACTTCCACTTCTTCCACAAACTTTGAGACAATCTTTACGGCTGCTTTGAAATCGTACAAACAGCAAACAAAGCGTGACCTTATCTCCCATCCCCTGGCCATCCGCCTGCAGTCTTGCGACTCTCCCAGTGCAATTCTCGCCATACTTCGAGCCCAATTCCAGACGTTCGATAAATATCACAGTTCTGACGAAAGGTGGACAAAGTGGCTCGATCCCACTATCAATGTGTTATACGCATTCACTGCGACTCTCGGTAACGGTGTCGGACTGGTAATTGCAAGACTTTGAGCCGCTCGAGATCTACTCTCTGATGCGTGTGACCACAGATATTCCCACCATCGAATGTGGTCTTTACTGGGATTGGTGTCCTCCTCCAAGTAAGTATCTTTCTTGGCCCGGCGTGTGTGTCCTAATGATGCATCTATTCCTTAGGCCATCAAGGATGTCCGCAGTAGCCAAGCTGCTCTTGTAGACTTGTTTAGCCGCTTGGAATACTTCTTTAAGAGGCTCGAAAAGTATATCGAGGTCCGGCCAACGGTAGCTATGACGGACATTATCGTAAAGATCATGGTTGAGGTACTCTCGATCCTTGGGATCGTGACGAAGGAGGTCGGGCAGGGACGAACCAGTATGTCCTTCCTAGTTGATACATCCCCCAAACTGACCATCATGCAGAGGCGTATCTGAAGAAGCTGGTTGGAAGGAAGGATGTGGAGGACGCGCTTCAGCGGCTAGACGCGTTAACGCAAGAGGAAGCTCGTATGGCGGTGGCAGAAGCCCTGACAATCACTCGCGGGGTCGATGACAAGGTTGAGGACATGTATGAAAAGGTGGAAGCCGTCGACGAGAGGGTGCAGGCTGTTGATATCAAAGTAGACGATATCAACGACAGGGTCCGGACTGTCGACAGCAGGGTGCAGAGCGTCGACCACCAGGTTGGTTCGGTCATTAAAGGTGAGTCGTATTTCCGTTGGCCGGCTCCGAATCTGTCCTCAGCCTTTTACTTGCTTAGGAGTCAAGGAGACCGGAGTAGCGATTCAACAAGTGGCCATTCAAGTCACCGACATAAACCGTTCGTCATCTTCTCATCGCAGTAGATCATGTACCCTTGACCTCCCTTACAGGGAATGAGCTGCGCAAGGACCTTCGAAAATGGATCGCTCCCCCCGATCCATCTGTCAATTATAATACTGCGTCCGTCGCTCATCTTGCGGGTACCGCAACTTGGTGCATCGAAGGGAACGCCCTCAAAGATTGGAAAGCATCTGGCTCCTTGTTATGGATTCACGGAAAACGTACATATCTCGTCACCATTTGAGTCTTAATCACCACTAACGACGACTCTTGGATCGGTAGCTGGCTCTGGGAAGAGTATTCTCAGGTACGTTTCCCCCCTGGAGGCCACCGAGTTGCGTCCTGATCCAGCTTATATGATCAACAAGCTCTGTGATCGTTCGGGATATCAAATCCATGTCCGATGCTGGCTCGGCTTACTTGGCCTATTTTTACTTCGATTTCAAGGACACAACAAAACAGGACTCGCGCGCTTTGTTATCATCCGTCCTTGTCCAACTCTCCGATCAATCAGATGTATTCTGCGACGCTCTTTCCTCCCTGTACTCCGCACACAAACGAGGATTAGAACAACCAACTGTCGACTCGCTCGCGCAGTGCTTCAAGGATACGCTTACGACCATTAGAAATATGCCGACATATCTGATCGTGGATGCTCTCGACGAGTCTCCCAATGATTCGGGCATTCCATCATCACGTGAGGATGTCCTCGAGCTGGTGAAAGAACTGGTCGAGCTTCACCATCTAATTCTACGTCTATGTATCACGAGTCGTCCAGTATTCGATGTCCGCACCACGCTTGAGCCTTTGGCAACTCAACAAGTATCCCTCCACGACGAGAGCGGACAAAAGCAGGACATCAACGACTACGTTACGTTTGTCGTTCACTCGGATCGAAGGATGAAAAGATGGCGGGAAGACGATAAGGATGCGGTCATTGAGAATCTCACGGAGAAGGCAGATGGGATGTCAGCACATCTTCCGTTCATCATCACCGCGCAGTTATCTTATGTTTTCAACCAGGTTCCGATGGGTGTTTTGTCAATTGGAGGTTCTGCGGCACTGTTTCCCGACCAATCTCCGTCGTATTCTCGACGAATTGCCCAGATCACTCGACGAGACATACAAGCGTATACTGAAGGAGATCAATAATGCGAACCGGGAGCATGCTTACCGACTCTTGCAATGCCTTGTGGTGGCCACTCGTCCCCTACGGGTCGAGGAGCTCGCGGAAGTGCTCACATTTGACTTGAGCACGGGAAGGATCCCAAAGTTGATCACAGATTGGCGGTGGGAAGACCAAGAAGAAGCGGTGCTATCAGCATGTTCCAGTTTGGTTTCCGTCATCGTCGACAATGGGACACGTGTTGTTCAGTTCTCACATTTCTCCGTAAAAGAATTCTTGATATCGGATCGCCTCGAGAGTTGCATGGAAGAGGTGTCCCGGTTCTACATCCCCATTGAACCCTCCCACATGATTATTACCCAGGCTTGTCTTGGTGTGTTGCTTCGCCTAGACGACGGCACCGACACGGATGGTGCAGAGAAGGTTCCTCTTCTTCAATATGCTGCCGAATATTGGGATCGGCATGCGGAGACAGGAAATGTGGAACTGCAGATCAAGGATACAATGGATTGTTTCTTTGACATGGACAAGCCACATTTTGCAGCATGGGCCCAAATACGACAGCCACCCGATCTCATGATAGATTCTAGCATTCATCAGCAGAGATCCATGCCACTTCCAGCAGCTCCTTTATTCCTCGCTGCACAGAAGGGATTCCGTGGTTTAGTGGAACGCTTGATATTGAAGCATCCACAACAAGTAAATCATTTTGGTGGCAATTGCGGTACTCCGTTGCATGCGTCAATGCTTGAGGGGCATACCGAGGTTGCTAAGTTGCTGTTCGCGCATGGCGCAGACATCAATTCACGCTCTGCAGACGGTTGGACTCCATTGCATGTGGCTTCCCAACTGGGACGTCTTGAGGTCGCAAAGTGGTTGCTGAGCGTTGGTGCGGACGTGAACCCCCGTTGCAAGGACGGCAAGACTCCGCTGCATTGCACTGCAGGTCGCGGACACGTCGAGGTTTCTCGGTACCTACTCGAGTGCACTGCAGAGGTCAACGCCCGAAGTGATTACGGTGCTACCCCACTTATTGACGCATCGCTAAATGGGCACCGTGATATCGTGCAATTATTGCTGGACCATAACGCGGATGCGTCTATTCGTGACTACTACGGAAACACACCACTGCGCTCGGCAGCGACGAAAGGTCACCTCGACATTGCTCGGTTACTGCTCGAGCGCAATGCGGAGGTCAATTCTCAGGATGATCTCGCCAGTTCACTTCTCCATGTGTCGGTCACAGGAAACTGTGATGTTGTGCGATTATTGCTGGACCACAATGCGGATGCGCGTTTCCATGATAGCTACAGAAATACTCCACTGCATTTGGCAGCGACCTACGGTCACCTCGAAGTTGCTCGGATACTACTCGAGAACAATGCGGAAGTTAATGCCCGTGATACCCAAGGAGCTACTACATTTCTAAATCCACCGTGCGGTTTTATCTGTGACTTTACGCAACTATTGCTGAACCACACCGTGGATGAGCATGTCCGTGACAAGGGAAACGCCGCATGGCATCTTTGCGCGGTGTGTGACGGCCACTTTAAAGCTGCTCAATCACTCAAGCAGTTACTACTCGAGCGCCGTACAGAGGTCGATGCCCAAAATGACGGTGCTGGTTTACTTGGCTGGTGGGTCCAGCCCCGGATGGGCATGTCCACATCGACAAGGGGATGACTCCACTCCATTACGCGGCGTATTACGGCCATCTCGAAGTTTCTCGATTACTACTTGAGCACAATGCCGAGGTCGATGCCCAGGATGGTGACGGGTATACCCCATTTTTCTGCGCGTCGGCGAGTAGAAACCCTGATATTTTGCTGATATTGCTGAATCACAATGCCAAAGAACATATCCGCGACCACAAAGGAAAAACTCCACTGCATTACGCAGCGGTCACTGGTCACATCTCGGTTACTCGGTTACTACTAGAGCGCAATGCAGAGGTCAATGCCCGGGACGATGACGGACGCACCCCATTTTTCTGCGCATCGGCGAGTAGAAACCCTGATATTTTGCGGTTATTACTGGACTACAATGCGGATGAGCATTCTCGCACCAACAAGGGGAGTACCCCACTGCACTACGCAGCTGCCTACAATGACGTCGATATTGCTCGGTTGCTACTTGCGCGCAATGCGGAGGTCAATGCCCGGAATGGCGATGGATTCACCCCACTTCTCTACGCATCGACGATGGGACAGCGCGACGCTGTGCAGTTATTGCTATGCCACAACGCAGATGCGCTTGTCCGTGACAACGAGGGAAACACCCCACTGCATCACGCAGTGGTCATTGGTGACTTCGGGTCTGCTCGGTTACTCCTCGAGCGCAATGTGGAGGTCAACGCCCAGAATGGCGAGGGTTCGACCCCATTACATCGAGCAGCGCAGGGTTGTATAGAGGGATACCCAGAGATTGTCCAGTTATTGCTCGACCACGGTGCGGATTCGGATGTGCGCAACCTCAGTGGAAAGACTCCGTCCGAGGTTGCCCGTGGCCCAAGACAACAGGAAATTGTAAAAATGCTCTCCCAGCAGCGCGGCGGAATGAACGAACAAGACTGGATATGGTATATATATTTGACTTGTTGAAGTGTGAGTGACGATTGCTCCGCTTGTATACTGTACATTGACCCTTACTTCGGCAGTTCACCGGAACTGATTGTTTTTCACATAGTGAAATCGTGTATAGAATACGTGCAATCCTTCCGAATTCCTGTCACAGGACGTGTAATTGTTCCCATGCTTTCATTTTATGTATAGTACAGTACTCGTGGTTCGAGAACGCCTTTGAGAACGCTATCGCGAGACAGCGCCGAGCCTTGCAAGAAAGCGAGTGGCAGATTCGTATTCGCGGACAATGTCTTGAGGCACTTCTATCGACGCCTATCAGTCATCTAACACCATTGGATGAGGACGGGTCTTCCCCGTAAAAGTAGCAGTGCATGATGCGAATAGGAACTTCTCCGTGGGTTCAAGTTTACCATGGCTCAAGTCATCTGCGAAGAGGGCGTCAGCGTCGCCGGCGACTAGAATTAGGCGCATCGTTGTAGCCGATTCCGCAAAGAAATGTGAGTGTGACAGGTGTATAAGACCAGTATTGAGACAAAAAAATCGAAAATAGAGATACAATGGTATCGTCAAGGTCTCCGCGTCGCATTGAAAAGTAAGCCAACTCTTAAAGCTTAATGTCCCAGGTGTTGACCCACCTCTGACATGACATCCCCGTTGCACACATTACGCTAGTGCGACCTCCGCCTCCTTAACTTTGCCAACAGTCGGGGTCTTATGAATGAAATGCAGGATGCCGCCACCAGCGATCGTCGCCCGTACAAGCGTGTCGAGTTCTTCTGTAGGTTCTGTGGCATATGCTTGACGCAGAGACCATTTCGACGCATTACCTTAATTAGGAGAGGCGTGAGTACAAGAGGGAGAGAACGCCACGCACCTGCTAGATCCAAGGCATCGGCCATGAGGTATCTAAGGATCCCCGAGGTGTAAGTGGCCGCTATTGCGCCGATGCGAGTGTTGTTCTGAGTGCGCTATTTCGAGCATCGGTAGATATAGCCGATGGGAACCTAGAACCACGGCTACACAAACAAACATCGGCAAATGGGACGAGAGTGCACAAGAATGTGTGAATAGAGGCAGAGGTCGGGTTTCGGGTCCAGGTCTAGAAAACTTGGCCTCGGTTGAAGGGGCATGGGCAACCTTGGATTTTCCGGCTTTCCCGCATTTTGGCTTTGCCGACTACAGTCAGGGTTTACACACGGGACGGAACTGAATGTGCCTGCCACCTATAACGGGGGTCCGTATCGGCGGAATCGTTCAATGATGTCACGGTCACCGTTCGACGATAATTTAAACTCTCCTTTACCCTAACCCTTTGTTCAACTCCGGTCAATACGAGCAAGAACCGCCAAAAGGTTGACGCGAAATCGTCGCACCAAGTCTACACAGGCGATTCTCCCAATTTTTATCCTGGAATTCAGAGATTTCCAAGCAGGTCTCTCGTTTTCCTGTTTTCTGAAGTCCGCGACCTTGTCTCTTACATCATACGTAGATCAGAGTGTAGGTCAGTCTCCATCACCTCCCTTCATACTCAACGGTTCGCAGAACACGCAAAATGTACAAAAACATGTCGTCCTTCTCGTATTTCTCTACCAGTCCTTCCCACCCCAGCTACGGAGAACCCCAATCCATCCATACCTATCCCGCTTCCACCAAACCTGCCACCATCTACCCCGTCCAAGTCCCCAGACCTTCTTCCCTCCGTTGACCCTGCTCGGAAGCAGCTGCGGCACTCTACAGCGGCGTCCTGTTCATCTCACGCGCGTTTTCCCAAAAGTGCCCGCGTACCGGGTAGCGCCACATGCTTGCAGTCCTTCCTTGACACATTTTTCAAGACCCTTGTAAGTAGCGAGGTGGAGAAGAGACGCATATAGGAGTGAATTCCTTGTTCGTGTCTTTTTTTTTTGTTCATCTCTCCGATCGCTTACTTGCACCGCAGCGGACCCCGCGCAGTACTTCTTACCTCTTAGCTATTCAACAAAGGATCGAGAATGACTACCCCATTCCTCTGCCACTTGCAGACGTTCCTCACAAACCAGAAGGGTGGATAGAGACGCCCAAGTTACGGCCGATACACCCATTGCGTACTGCGTCGATACTACTATTCTCTTCCCCTTATTCTCTTCTTCTGCCTACGCGGCTGATCTTTCGAGCCGGGGCTGACATGGCCTATGCCCAAGTGGCTCGGTGGGCACGGTCCGAAGAAAGATCCCTGAACATGCTTAGATCAAGCCAAGTCAAGATCAAGTACGATGCGTCCTTCCTCACCTGTTCGCCCGCTGCAACTGAGGTCTAGGGCCGAGTATGCGTTCCGAACAGGTGATGGGCTGACCCTCGCACGCATCGCGCGGTCGCACTCGTGGACCGGCAAGCCGAACGGCGCACGCACATACACGGCGATCATCGACCATGGTAAACCCGGCGCCTGGCAGGCCACGTCGGCGACTGCGCCCCCTGTACGAACCAGGAGGTTCTCGATGGGTCGCTTGAACACTGGACGCCCGCGAATTCAGATGGATGACGGGTGGGGCGATGACCTGGACCGTGCGTGAATCCTTTCTCAAATCTCCAGCTGGTTGATTGACTCGTCGCAAGTCAGGCGCGGACTGCCTCGCTGACACGGAAGACACAGAAAACCAAAACCTGACCGGCGCTGCAAAGACGGAAACGAGAGGTACCCCCCTCCCCTAGACTGCAGCGGCAACACCCTGTTCACAGCCTTGACGAAGCTGAATGCCTACCTGACCGTACTCCATGTAGCGCTCCCATCGCACACGGCGCTGTTTGTCTTGGGACAAGCGATCTACGCTCGATATCGGCGCTCCACTCGCCGCATGTGGTACCAAGCTAGTTATGACCAACGTGTCCGTGAATTAGAGCAGCCATGATGCGCCCAGAGGAACTGGTGGCGGTGCGGCGGGTTGGAGCACGGCAGACGCTTGCTGTTCGTCCCTCACAATAACATGCAAGACGATTGGACGTTGTTAAGGATGAGCCACCATATCCACCGATAGAATGCATTCTTCGATCGCGTGTTCAACCCACCATCGGCAACCGAACGGGTGCATCATCCTCCTATGAATGGGTAGGTGATGCAACTGGAGAGGGCGGTGACAGTGTCGGGTGCTAAGACAGGTTCTCCGTAGAGGCAGTTCAATTATCGTACGAATCTAAGTGCTAGTGTTACGTCTTACAAATTGAAGTCTATTGCATCTCACGCTCAGGCTGAATTTATAGTACTATGTGAGCGTCTATCATGGTACCTTGCCCTGGGAACATCAGGGCGGCTATCTGTCGTGCACGAGGCATCCAATAATGTGTGCTGCTAGTCAGTACCCCTTGCAGAAATCTTGTTATCCCTTGTCTCCTCAGCGCTCAGCACCCGACCAGGCTCCTTCAACTGGTACTATGTCCCAAGTTCCGTCTTCTGCCACCTCTTCCATCAACTTTCAGACAATTTTTACTGCTGCTTTGAAAGCGTACAAACAGCAGACAAAGCGTGACCTTGCCGAACATCCCCTAGCCACCCGATTGCAGTCCTGCGATTCTCCCCATGCGATTCTCGCAATGCTTCGAGCCCAATTTCAGACGTCTCAGAGTGCCAACGAAAGGTGGACAAAGTGGCTCGATCCCACTGTCAATGTCTTGTATGCATTCTCTGTGGCTCTCGGTAATGGTGTTGGTCTGGTAATTCCGAAACCTCAAGCCGCTCGAGATACCCTCTAATATGTATGGCGACAGATATTCCCGCCGTCGAATGCGATTTTTGCTGGGATTGGTGTCCTCCTCCAAGTGAGCATCGTCCTTGATCTGACGTGTGTGTTCTGATGACAACATTATCCCTTAGGCCATCAAGGATGTCCGGAGTAGTCAAGATGCTCTGGTAGACATATTTAGCCGCTTGGAGTACTTCTTTAAGCGGCTTGAACAATATATCGAGGTCCGGCCAACGGCAGCAATGACGGACATTATCGTTAAGATCATAGTCGAGGTGCTTTCGATCCTTGGGATCGTGACGAAGGAGGTCGGGCAGGGACGAACAAGTCTGTCCTTTCCTGTTGATAAAACCCCCAAAGCTTACCGTCACGCAGAGACGTATCTGAAGAAGCTGATTGGAAGGAAAGATGTGGAGGACGCGCTTCAGCGGCTTGACGCGTTGACTCAAGAGGAGGCCCGGATGGCGGCAGCAGAAGTCTTGATGATCACTCGCGGAATTGATGACAAGGTCAAGGACTTGGGTGACAGGGTTAAGGTTGTCGATGAAAAGGTGGAAGCCGTCGATGAGAGGGTGCAGGTTGTTGATATCAAAGTAGACCATATCGACAACAAGGTTCAGACCATCGACAGTAGGGTGCATGGCGTCGACCACAAGGTTGGTTCCGTCATTCAAGGTCGGTCATACCTCCATCAGTCGGCCCCGAATCTGCCCTCAGCGTTTGACTCGGTTAGGCGTGAAGGAGACCGGAGTAGCGATTCAACAAGTTGTCAACCAAGTCACCGACATAAACCGTTCGTCATTTTCTGATCTCATCCCCGTAGATCATGAAAATCTGACCTCCCTTACAGGGAACGAGTTATGCAAGGACCTTCGAAAATGGATATCACCTCCTGACCCATCTGTCAATTATAACACCGCATCCGGTGCTCATCACGAGGGTACCGCAACCTGGTGCATCAAAGGAAATACCCTCATAGATTGGAAGACATCTGGCTCCTTGTTATGGATTCACGGAAAACGTACATATCCGACCACCGTCCGAGTCTTTAATCGCCACTGACGACCCTTGGATTGATAGCTGGCTCCGGGAAGAGTATTCTCAGGTGCGTTACCCCCCACCGAATTGCGTCCTACTCGAACTCATATGATCCACAAGCTCCGTGATCGTCCGCGATATCAAATCCATGTCCAGTCCCGGCTCGGCTTTCTTGGCCTATTTTTACTTCGATTTCAAGGACACAACAAAACAGGACTCGCGCGCTTTACTATCATCCCTTCTTGTCCAACTATCCGATCAATCAGATACCTTCTGCGATGCTCTTTCCTCCTTGTACTCCGCGCACAAACGAGGATCAGAACAACCAACTGTCGACTCGCTTGCGCAATGCTTCAAAGATATGCTCACGGTGATGGGACAAGTGCCGATCTATCTGATCATCGATGCTCTTGATGAGTCTCCCAACGACTCGGGCATTCCATCGTCACGTGAGAAAATCCTCGAGCTGGTGAAAGAACTTGTCGATCTTCGCCATCCAAATCTTCGTCTATGTATCACGAGTCGTCCGGAGTACGACATTTGCACCATGCTTGAGCCTTTGGCAACTCAACAAGTATCCCTCCATAACGAAAGTGGACAAAAGAAAGACATTAACGACTACGTTACTTTTGTCGTTCACTCGGATAGAAGGATGAAGAGATGGCGAGACGACGACAAGGACGCGGTTATTGAGAATCTCAGGGAGAAGGCGGACGGGATGTAAGCACATCTTCCGTTCATCACTATCACACAGTTATCTTATGTTTTGAAACAGGTTTCGATGGGTATTTTGTCAATTGGAGGTTCTGCGGCACTGTTTCCCAACCAATCTCCGTCGTATACTCGACGAATTACCCAAATCACTCGACGAGACATACAAGCGTATCCTGAAAGAGATCAATAATGCGAACAGGGAGCACGCTTACCGACTCTTGCAATGTCTTGTCGTGGCCAGTCGTCCGCTCCAGGTCGAGGAGCTCGCGGAAGTGCTCGCGTTTGACTTGAGCACGGGAGGGATCCCAAAGTTGATCCCGGACTGGCGGTGGGAAGACCAAGAAGAGGCTGTGCTGTCGGCTTGTTCCAGTTTGGTTTCCGTGATCGTCGACAATGGCTCCCGGATTGTTCAGTTCTCACATTTCTCCGTGAAAGAATTCTTGATATCGGATCGGCTCGCGAGTTGCATGGAAGAGGTTTCCCGGTTTCACATCCCCATCGAACCTTGTCACGTAATTCTTGCCCAGGCTTGTCTCGGCGTATTGCTTCGCCTGGAGGACGGCAGCGACAAAGATAGTGCCGAGAATATCCCTCTTTTTCGATATGCCGCTAAATATTGGGATCAGCATGCGTCGATCGGAAATGTGGAATTACAGATTAAGGACGCAATGGATGATTTCTTTGACATGGGCAAGCCACATTTTTCAGCATGGATCCGAATACAAGATCCATTCGATCTCGCCTGGGGTCTCATGACGGATTTCACCTCCGGAGAGCCGAGAGACGTTCCATCTTCAGTAGCTCCCTTATACTACGCCGCACTAAAAGGATTTCGTGGTCTAGTGGAGCGCCTGGTTTTGAAGCACCCACAGCAAGTGAATCATTTCGGTGGTTCATATGGTACCCCGCTGCATGTTTCGACGACTGAAGGGCATATCGAGGTTGCTCAGTTGCTGTTCGCACATGGTGCCGACATAAATTTACGCTCTCCAAACAATTTGACTCCATTGCACCACGCTTCATACTCAGGGACATCTTGAGATTGGGAAGTGGCTTCTGAATGTTGGTGCGGATGTGAATTCCCAGAAGGACGGCCCGACTCCACTGCATTGCGCAGCAAGCAGCGGTTGCCTTGAGGCTGCCCGGTTACTACTCGACCGTAATGCGGAGGTCAATTCCAGGGATGAGCACGGAGCTACCCCACTTGTCAGCGCATCGCAGAATGGATACCATGATTTTGTGCAGTTATTGCTGGACCACAATGCGGATGCACGTATTTGCGACTACTACGGAAACACTCCATTGCGTTCGGCGGTAACCAAAGGTCACCTCGAGGTTGCTCGAATTATACTCAAGCACAATGCCGACACAAATTCTTGGGATGACATTGCTAGCTCACTTCTCCACGCATCCGCGTTTGGGAACTGTGATGTTGTGCGGCTGTTGCTGGACCATAATGTGGATACACATTTCCATGACAGCTACGGAAATACCCCACTGCATTTGGTAGCGACCAACGGTCACCTTCAGGTTGCTCGGATACTGCTCGAGCATAATGCGGAGGTTAATGCCCGAAACACCGAAGGAGCTACCAGATTTCTTCATCCATCGCGGGGCGGACTCTGTGACGTTACGCAATTATTGCTGGACCACACCGCAGATGAGCATGTCCGTGACAAAGGAAAAATCATCAGACGGTACTGTGCTGTGTGCGACGGTCACCTTGAAGCTGCTCGGTCACTCAAGAAGTTACTACTCAAACATTGTGTGGAGGTCAACGCTCCAAATGACCTCAATGCTATGTCCTTATCGCTGGGACCCAGAAACGTGAATGAACATTTCCGTGTCAACAAGGGAATGGCCCCATTGCATTACGCGGCGTATTACGGCCATCTTGAAGTTGCTCAATTACTACTTGAGCACGATGCCGAGGTCAATGCCCGGGATGATGACGGATTGACCCCATTTTTCTGCGCATCGGCGAGTAGAAACCCTGACATTGTGCGGTTATTGCTGGATCATAACGCGGATGAGCATGTCCGCGACAACAAGGGAAAGACTCCACTGCACTACGCAGCGGCTACCGGTGACGTCGAGGTTGTTCGGTTACTACTCGAGCACAATGCGGAAGTCAATACCCGAGATGATGACGGATTAACCCCCTTCCTCACAGCATCAGACCATGGAAACCTTGATGTTTTGCTGTTATTTCTGGACCACAACGCAGATAGGCACGTCCTCGACAACAAGGGAAGTTCCCCGCTGCATCTGGCAGCAACCTTTGGTTACCTCGAGGTTGCTCGGTTACTACTCCAGCGCAACGCGGATGTCAATGCCCAGAATAATGAAGGATTCTCTCCGCTTCTCTGCGCATCGAAGATGGGACAACACGATGTCGTGCAGTTATTACTGGGCCATAATGCAGATGTGCACATCTCCGACAACACGGGAGCAACCTCACTGCATTACGCGGCGGCGGGCGGTTATGTCGAGGTTGCTCGGTTACTACTCGAGCGCAGTGCAGAAGTTGACGCCCAGGATGTCGGGGGATGGACCCCGTTACACTGCGCGGCATATGGTTGGTGTGGAGGGTACCCAGGAGTTGTGCGGTTACTACTGGATCACGGTGCGGGTACGCATGCATGTGACGTCAGCGGAAAGACTCCATGCGAGGTTGCCCGTGGCCCAAAACAAGAGGAAATTGTACAGTTGTTCTCCCAACACTGATGTGGAATGAACGAACGAGGCGGGATATAGTATATTTGTTTGACTTGTCAACGTGTGTGTGACGATTTCCCTGCTCGTTTACACCACATTGATCCGTCCTACAGCGATTCACCGTGAAGCCGTCTATTCATGTAGGAAATCGTGTGTAGAATACGTGGAGTTGTTCCAAATTCCTGTCATACGACGTTAACTGTCCGTATGCTTTCATTTCATGTATGGTGCAGTACTCGTGCTTTATTATCAGTCCAGAACGCCGTCGGCGTGAGACAGCGATCAGTCTTGCTAGAGAGCGATAGATTCATATTCGTGGAAACTGTCTCCAGGCATTTCAACCGACGTGTATCACCTTTCAGAGAGGACAAAACATACCCTAAGAGTAGTACAGGATGTGAATAAGAACTTGTCGGCACGTTTGCCGTTGTTTTCCGTACCGCGACATAAAATGCCGATTTGACTTGCTGCAAGTTCCGATCAGGGCGCAAGACCGGCGCATGGTTCACGTAGTGTTCACGCACAAACAAGATCTGCAGATGGGGCGGAGCACACGAGAGTAGGTGAATAGAGGCGTGCATGAAGGTGGGCTTTCGGGCTGTGGGTCTGGAAGACTTGACTCAGCTGATGGGGCATCGACAACTTTAGACCTTCCGGCTTTCTCGCCTTTTGGTGGATATTGCCAACTACAGTCAGAGATCGCGCACGAGGTGTTCCCGACAGAAATGAATGCATGTGCCCACCCATAGCGGGGGGGTCGCGCAATGATAGCATAATCACTGGTCGACAATAATTTGGACCTTGGGTTGTTGATGGGAGCCGTAGGAGTAGGAAAAGGAACTAGTAGCACGGCGCACATATTACATAGTATACTAATACCAGGAATGCAGTTTGATGGTGTTGTGTGGATGCAATAGAGGGCACCAAGTGCATCTCGACCTGGGAGGATTTCACCTGTCCGAGGTGAAGTCACGACTGAATAAGTACTGAATGGGCGGGATTACCTAGAAGGAATCGATGAAGTTGAATGAGGCTGAGCTTTAGCCTTATTGATCCGGCGTGATAGAGCCAATAGGTGGCTGAAATAGCAGGTGCCCGCCGCCCAAAGTGGGATACGACACTCCACTTTCAAGCTAGAAGACGTCTCCTGCCACTTCAATTGAAAGTTGTCGGAGATATCAAGCTTCAACATTCTCGTCTCAAACGTGGTGGACCGCTGTTCGAATGCATTTTCCTGATGTGTGTTCAACTTAGTTCGAGTCACCATCGGGAAGCGACTGGACGTGGGTCTTTGCACGAACGGGTAGGCGATACGTCTGGAGAGGGCATCTTGACCGTGGTTCTAAGTGGGGTAGGCAGAACAACGGCTGTGAGTCTCGTAATAGATCGATTGGGGGTGGCATGCAGAGAGTCGCACGTGCTACGAGGTCGATTGCTTCCCCTTCCCCGTCCTCTCCTGGCGCGAAACAAGTGCGTCAAGACGGACAAAAATAGTACTGAGTACTAAGATGGATTCTCGTGGGCGTTTAACCATGGTACTCTAACCTGTCCGTCAATTCCATCCTATGCCCCAGCTGAATTCAAGTGTGTAAGCGTCTATTGTGGTCACAGGGCATCCTGGGAATATCAGGGCGGCTATCTGTCGTAAGTTACACGACCTTTTACACGACACGTTCCAAGACTGAGTGCCCTTGCGGCGATCTTGTTATCCCTGAGCATCCAACCAAGATCGCAGGATCCCTCGACTAGCACCATGTCCCAAGTTATTACCGCCACCTCTTCCACAACCTTTGAGACAATCCTTACGGCTGCTTTGAAATCGTACAAACAGCAGACAAAACGTGACCTTGCCTTACATCCCCTAGCCACCCGATTGCAGTCCTGCGACTCCCCCCATGCGATTCTCGCAATGCTTCGAGCCCAATTTCAGACGTCTCAGAGTGCCAACGAAAGGTGGACAAAGTGGCTCGATCCCACTGTCAATGTCTTGTACGCATTCTCTGTGACCCTCGGTAACGGTGTTGGTCTGGTAATCCCAAAACCTTGAGCCGCTCAAGATACCCTCTAATGTGTACGACGACAGGTATTCCCACCATCGAATGTGATCTTTGCTGGGATTGGTGTCCTCCTCCAAGTGAGCATCCTTCTTGACCCGACTTGTGTGTTCTGACGACACGTCTATCCCTCAGGCCATCAAGGATGTCCGGAGTAGCCAAGATGCACTGGTAGACATATTTGGCCGCTTGGAGTACTTCTTTAAGCGGCTTGAACAATATATCGAGGTCCGGCCAACGGCAGCAATGACGGACATTATCGTTAAGATCATGGTCGAGGTGCTTTCGATCCTTGGGATCGTGACGAAGGAGGTCGGGCAGGGACGAACCAGTATGTGCTTCCTCATCCGGGTCGATAAATCCCTCACAACTGACCGTCCTTCAGAGGCGTATCTGAAGAAACTGGTCGGAAGGAAAGATGTGGAGGACGCGCTTCAAAGGCTTGACGCGTTGACGCAAGAGGAGGCTCGGATGGCGGCAGCAGAAGTCCTGGTGATCACTCGCGGCATTGATGACAAGGTCAAGGATGTGGGTGACATGGTTAAGGACGTGGGTGACAAGGTTGAGGGCGTCGATGACAAGGTTAAGGGAGTCGACGAAAAGGTGGAGGGCGTCGACGAGAGGGTTCAGGCCGTTGATGTCAAAGTAGACCGTATCGACAACAAGATCCAGACCATCAGCAGCAGGGTACGCAACGTCGAACACAAGGTTGGTTCCGTCATTCAAGGTCAGTTATACCTCCGTTACCTGGCTCCAATCTATCCTCAGTCTTTCACTCGCGCTGCTTAGGCGTAGAGGAGACCGGAGTAGCGATTCAACAAGTCGTCAATCAAGTCACCGACACAAACCGTTCGTCATTTTCTGACCCCATCTCCGCCGATCATGAGAGTTGACCTCCCTTCCAGGGAACGAGTTACGCAGGGACCTTCGAAAATGGATCTCCCCTCCCGATCCGTCTGTCAATTATAATACCGCATCCGGTGCTCATCACGAGGGTAGCGCAACCTGGTGCATCGAAGGGAATGCCCTCACAGATTGGAAAGCATCTGGATCCTTGTTATGGATTCACGGAAAACGTACATATCCATTCACCATCCGAGTCTTAATCACCATTAATGACGACTCTTGGATCGATAGCTGGCTCCGGGAAGAGTATTCTCAGGTGCGCTACCCCCGCCGAGTTGTGTCCTACTCGAACTCATATGATCCACAAGCTCCGTGATCGTCCGAGATATCAAATCCATGTCCGTTGCTGGCTCGGCTTTCTTAGCCTATTTTTACTTCGATTTCAAGGACACGACAAAACAGGACGCGCGCGCCTTACTATCATCCCTTCTCGTCCAACTCTCCGATCAATCAGATACCTTCTGCGATGCTCTTTCCTCCTTGTACTCCACACACAAACGAGGATCGGAACAACCAACCGTAGACTCGCTTGCTCAGTGCCTCAAGGATATGCTCACGGTGATGGGACAAGTGCCGATCTATCTAATCGTGGATGCTCTCGACGAGTCCCCCAATGATTCAGGCATTCCGTCGTCGCGTGAGAAGGTCCTAGAGCTGGTGAAAGAACTTGTCGATCTTCATCATCCAAATCTACGTCTATGTATTACGAGTCGTCCGGAGTTCGACATTCGTGTCACGCTTGAGCCTCTGGCAACTCAATGGGTGTCCCTCCACGACGAAGGCGGTCAAAAGCAGGACATCAACGACTACATTACTTTTGTAGTTCACTCGGATCGAAGGATGAAAAGATGGCGGGAAGACGATAAGGATGCGGTCATCGAGAATATCACGGCGAAGGCAGATGGAATGTAAGCACATCTTCCGTTCATCACTATCACACAGTTATCTTATGTTTTGAAACAGGTTTCGATGGGTGTTTTGTCAATTGGAGGTTCTGCGGCACTGTTTCCCAACCAATCTCCGTCGTATACTCGACGAATTACCCAAATCACTCGACGAGACATACAAGCGTATCCTGAAAGAGATCAATAATGCGAACAGGGAGCACGCTTACCGACTCTTGCAATGTCTTGTCGTGGCCAGTCGTCCGCTCCAGGTCGAGGAGCTCGCGGAAGTGCTCGCGTTTGACTTGAGCACGGGAGGGATCCCAAAGTTGATCCCGGACTGGCGGTGGGAAGACCAAGAAGAGGCTGTGCTGTCGGCCTGTTCCAGTTTGGTTTCCGTGATCGTCGACAATGGCTCCCGGATTGTTCAGTTCTCACATTTCTCCGTGAAAGAATTCTTGATATCGGATCGGCTCGCGAGTTGCATGGAAGAGGTTTCCCGGTTTCACATCCCCATCGAACCTTCCCACGTAATTCTTGCCCAGGCTTGTCTCGGCGTATTGCTTCGCCTGGACGACGGCAGCGACACAGATAGTGCCGAGAGGATTCCTCTTCTCCAATATGCTGCGGAATATTGGAATTGGCATGTGCAGATCGGAAATGTAGAGCTGCATCTAATAGACGCATTGGATCACTTCTTTGACACGGACAAGCCACATTTTTCAGCATGGGTCCGAATACAACGCCGAATCGATCTCTTGACGGTTTCTCCGTCCGGACCACACACAGATGTACCACCGTCAGCAGCTCCCTTATACTTCGCCGCACAGAAGGGATTCCGTGATCTGGTAGGACGCTTGATATTGAAGCATCCACAGCAAGTGAATCATTTCGGTGGTCTATACGGTACTCCGTTGCATGCGTCGATACTTGAAGGGCATATCGAAGTTGCTCAGTTGCTGTTTGCGCATGGCGCCGACATAAATTCACGCTCTGGAGACAATTGGACACCACTGCACTATGCTTCATACTCGGGACGTCTTGAGGCTGGGAAGTGGCTGCTAGACGTTGGTGCGGACGTGAACTCCCGGAAGGACGGCAGGACTCCTCTGCATTGTGCAGCAAGCACGGCGGCCAGCGGTGGCCTTGAGGTTGCTCGGTTACTACTCGACCGTAATGCGGAGGTCAATTCCAGGGATGAACACGGAGCTACCCCACTTTGTCAGCGCATCGCAGAATGGATACCGTGATTTTGTGCGGTTATTTCTGGACCACAATGCAGATGCGCGTATTTGTGACTACTACTGGAAACACTCCATTGCGTTCGGCGGTAACCAAAGGTCACGTCGAGGTTGCTCGGATACTACTCGAGCACAATGCGGGGGTACAATTCCCAGGTTGACCTCGGAAGCGCACTTCTCCATGCATCGGTGACAGGAAACCGTGATGTCGTGCAGTTATTGCTGGACCACAATGCAGATGCGCGTTATCATGACAGTTGCGGAAATACTCCACTGCATCTGGCAACGATCTACAATCACCTTGAGGTTTCTCGGATACTACTCAAGCGCAATGCGGAAGTCAATGTCCGGAATGCCGAAGGAACCACCACATTTCTTGACCCAATGTTCCGAGGTGATGTCACGCGGTGTTTGCTGGAACATACTGTAGATGAACATGTCCGCGACAAGGGACGCGTCGAATCATCCCATTGCGCGGTGTGTAACGGTCACGTGAAAGCCGCTCAGTCACTCAAGCGGTTACTACTCGAGCGCCGTGCAGAGGTTAATGCCCGCAATGACCCCTTATTTACCAATAGTCCGTCCGAATCCTCGTCGTTGAGTTGGAAGCGCGTAGACGAACATGTCCGGGTCAACAATGGAATGACCCCACTGGATTACGCGGCGTATTACGGCCACCTCCAAGTTTCTCGGTTACTATTTGAGCACAATGCGGATGTCAATTCCCGGGATGATGACGGATGTACCCCATTTTTCTGCGCATCCGCGAGTGGGCATCCTGATACTTTGCGGTTATTTCTTGACCGCAATGCGGATGTGCATGTCCGCAATAACAAAGGAAAGACCCCACTGCATTATGCAGCCCTCATCGGTGACCTGGAAGTTGTTCGGTTACTACTCGAGTGCAATGTGGGGGTCAATTCCCGAGACTACAACGGATCTACCCCGTTTCTCATAGCATCAGACGGTGGACACCTTAGTGTTTTGCGGTTATTGCTGGACCACAATGCGGATGAGCACATCCGCAACAACAAGGGATATTCCCCACTGCACCTGGCAGCGGCCTTTGGTCACCTCGAGGTTTCTCAGTTACTACTCCGGCGCAACGCGGAGGTCAATGCACGGGATAACGACGGACTCACCCCGCTTCTCTGCGCGTCGGAAATGGGACAACATGATGTTATGCGGCTATTGCTGGGCCATAACGCAGATGTGCGCATCTCCGACGACAAGGGAGTAACCCCACTGCATTACGCAGCGCGACGCAGTGACCTTGAGTTTTCTCGCTTACTACTTGAGCGCAATGCAGAAGTTAATGCCCAGGACGTCGAGGGATCTACCCCGTTGCACTACGCGACGCATGGTTGGGTGGAAGAATGCCTAGAGGTTATCCGGCTATTGCTGGACCACGGTGCGGATGCACATGTACGCGACTTCAGCGGAAAGACTCCATCCGAGGCTGCCCGTGGCCCCTTGTGTGGCCCAAGACAAGAGGAAATTGTACAACTGCTTTCCCATTACCCCGCAGAATGAACGAAAGTGACGAAGTATTGTCTATGTTCAAATTTGACTTGTCGACGCATGTAAGTGACTATTGCCCTTCTTGCTCACTGTACATTGACTCTTTCTGAAGTGACTCACCGAAAACATCGTATGTAGAATATATGCAGTCCTTCCAAAATTCTGTCATACAACGTGTACACGGTCATTTATTATCATTAAACACAACAACCAGTCTTTCTGGAGAGTGGCAGGTGTGAGAGATCCATGGAAACTATCTTCGGCCATTTCTATCGACGTTTATCACCATTTAACGAGATTATGAGAACGAGACACCCCCTGAGAGCACCAGTACAGGATTAGGGCAGGGACTGTCGGTGTGCTTACCATGGCGCAACCTAGCGCTCCAATAAAGTTTTACAGTAACTCGTTGCTAGATCCACTCAGTGCAGGAGGGGCGTTCGCGCAGTTTTCACACACGCATATTCAGAGGCCTAATTCCTTATCTGATGCGAAGATAGTGATAAACATGATGTGAAAAACACCCTAACTGGCTCAAGTCGTCTCTAAAGGGGCCATCACCGCCGCCACAGACGCGTACTGACGGCTGGAGTGAGCCCTTCGTCGTAATGATTCCCCGCAGCGATGGAAGCGCGACAAGGGTGTGAGACCGCGCACACACCGATCAGCAGATAGGGCGGATCGCATGAGAACAGGTGAAAGGAGGCAGAGCTGAATGCAGGCTTTCGCGCTGCGGCTCTGGAAGACTTAGTCCTTGGCTGAGGGGGGCACCTGCAACTCTGGATTTTCTCTCTTTCCTGCCTTTTGGTGTCCACGGCATGGAACATTATCTCGAAACATAACACCAGAGGTGTTTAGACAGGACTGAATGCGCGTACCCAACGCCCATGGCGGACGCCAATACCAATGATGTATAGTCGCGGTTCGATGATAGCTTGATTCTTTGCGGGTCCCTCCTTGGTTTGTTTGCGGGCGCCATTAGGGGAGAGATAAAGATCTAGTGTATCAAATTCGTAGTACTCTAATACTAGGGAGGAGAGCAGGTGATTCTGTGGTGCTCGCGCGAGACAGGAAGCGCGAATGCACCACTTGGACCGCGGATGAGGGATTCACTTGTGTGAGGCAAAGTCGCAATCACATGGGTGGGACCACCGGAAGTTGATAGTCGATAGGACGGATGAGAAGTATTGACCCGGTATATTTGAGCAGATATGTGGCGGGCAGCGAGGTCAGTGGGTGCAAAGTGTCCGACTGTGGTGTCTCCGGTGTGTGATCCGGTGTGTGACCCATCCTCGCCCACGCTTTGCGTAGAAAATCTTATCATGGTGGTCAGAACTCAAAGGTACTGTAACCCTTTGCTTGCTGGAGAAGCGTCACGGCAGTCCGAGCAAGTAACGAGTGATTTGATTCAGTTTTGAGCCCCCTGGACCGTTTGCCAACCGGGCCGCTGGACACGTCCTTTGTTCCCATACCCGCGACCCAAAAAATATAAAAATTATGTTCTTGCCCTTCTCAAATACACAGCAAGGATTGTGGTTGGAGTTGATACAAGAAAGTTATGCCCTCGCCTTTTACTAGGGTATACCATGTGTCATCTTCGTCTTAAAGCCACATCTCAATCTTTGGAACTGAACTCTTCGTGAATTTCTCACTTTTTCTAGTGCCCTTGCCCAACATAGCTCTCGAATCGGCCCCAGCATATTTTTTCATTACAGCTTCAGATCCACTAGACTACTGTACGGCATGAGACTTGGACGCAAGGAACTTATCGTGCGTCTCAAAGGGCTGACGCTGCTAAGCGGCAACTGCAACTTCTCCTTTTCTCCTTCCCACTGGCACCAGTACTGGTACTGTATCATCCTCAACCCCACCCACCGTCGCCGTCCGGATAGGGATCTAGGAAAAAAAAAAACGCTTCCGGAAGACTCCGAATTGAAGCGCCAATTCGACTCCTCCGCGGACCCGGCGCCCAGGATCGCTCTACGCCGGCCTCGGCAACTTCGGGCTCATGTGCTAGGCAGGGCCAACGCCGCCCCCGACAGTCGAAAGTGTGCTCTTTACCGCTGGTTTACCTCTTCGACATAGATGGGGGTTCGCTGCCTCGGTGCCCCGCACCGGCCAGAGCGTCCGGTGCGAGTGGGGACGCTCCGGAGGGGGGCGTTCTCACGGAATGTGACTTCCGGTACCTGTGCGCTCAACGCTAGTCGACGTCTTCGCTTCCCGTGCCGCACGTGGCACTGCAAGTACTTTTTGCTCCGTGCCGAGCCTCGACATGGACGCAATGCGCGGGGCAGCTCCTACACATGGCATGCAAGCCAGAATAGCAGAGGGCAGACGCACGTGCACATCGAGGCGACCCTGGCAGAACCTATCCTCCTCAGGGTCGTTGATGATTGATGGGCCGTGGGAAGTGCGGTTGGGAGGTTACCGGACAAGTACATAATAGTGCATGTCACGGGAGCCCGGCCGGGGAAACTAAGTACCAGAAAAGGGATAATTGCTCAGCCACCGCAATTCAGAGGCCGCCGGAATTCCCACCAGCAAAAAGGGAAGAGGGGAGAGAACCCCGCACAAAGTTGAACCCGCTGCTGGCCCACCCCAGCCCACTTGCCCCGCCAGAGCGTATCAGCTAGAGCAATCCTTGCCCTGCCCGCGCGCCCGCCTCATCCGCTCATCCTCCCTTGCCACTTCCCCTCCCCTCCCGTCCCTGCAACTCATCCCCTTCGTTCGTCACTCTACATAGCCCTTAAAGGTCCGTCTTTTCCTCTCAAAAAAGTCCTCTGCGGGCCCATCCCGCTATCGATGGCTCCATTCCTCGTATTATTTCGCCTCACATATGCGTCTCTTCTCTCATGCCCCTTTGCACACTCTGATCGCGTGTTCTCGACGTGTCGTTGGTCGTCCTGATGCTAACCCTGGCCCCACAGATGCCCAAGGAAGCAACCAAGGCCAAGGTCAGTGGGGTACATCTCTCCTTCCTGCAAGCGCTCGTCGATATTGATGCCTAGTTCTCGCAGACACGCAAGGCAGCCGAGAAATCGGAGAAAAACCCAAGGAGTGGTGCCCGTAAGAAGGACCCGAAGGCGCCTAAGCGTGCTCTCTCTGCGTACATGTTCTTCAGCCAGGACTGGCGAGAGAGGATCAAGGCAGAGAATCCCGATGCCAGCTTCGGTATGTCCTTTTATTTTCGAGAAACATATGACGTCTGCTGAGGGTATGGTGACACAGGCGAAGTCGGCAAATTGCTCGGTGCCAAGTGGAAAGAGCTCGACGAGGAGGAGAAAAAGGTATGTTTGCAGGGCAACATAACCTTCTACGCATTTTGGACCGGCATACATCCCCTTGACTTTGTGCTCGTTGGGAGTCGTTGTCTTGATGATTCAGCCCCCCCCCCTTTTTTTTTGTCATCCTACAATGTTGAACTTGACGTCATGCTAACCAACTTCCCCTTCTTTTTTTTTTTAAAAAAAAATAGCCCTATATTGAACAGGCAGCACGAGACAAGACCCGTGCCGAACAGGAAAAATCAGAATACGATGTGCGTACCATCGGCTGTCGTCGTCGCTTGTCACCCTGATGTTATTACAGAACAAGAACGCCGGCAGTGGAGACGGTGAAGATGATGAGGAGTAGGGCCATCATCACCAGTGCCAATCTTTGGTTACCTGGGCGGCATTTTTGGTCACAGAACGTTTACCCGTCTGGTTTGCTTCTAAACCTTTGATAACATAAAAAAAAAATCAGTGTTAGCGATTCTATTCCTTATCTCTTTTCTTCCTTTCCTTTCCTTTGTTTTCTGTTGTGTTCATCGTAATAACGTATTCGTGCTACGCGCCTGTTTGTCTGTTACCGCCTCTTTAACTGCGCCGTTGGGGCACACGGTATCTGGTCAGGGTCGGACTGTGCCATTCATCGTGGATGTGTAATAGTAAATATCGATGATCAAATGGCCGTGTGAGAACGTGAGACGAGGAAAAAGAGGGGGGAGAAAGGGGGGGGAGAGAGAGCAGAGAAGTGTGACGATGTGTTTGATGGAAGAAGGAAAGGAACAAAAGGACCAAAACGGGGGGAGGCTGAGCTGCACTCTTTCCCTATACACTGCGACCATCGACCGAGTGGTTTGACCGTCTTCTCACTTCTTCCGCTCAAATCGTCAGCACGCGTTTCAAACTCTTCTCTACTGCCAAGATGGCCGATTCCGTCGATGAACAGCCCGGCGATGTGAGATCACAATCAGACCAGACCCCCGTACCGTATATCTCACTCTATTCCCCTATTCCGACAGGCCGTTCCTGCATCTCAGAAGTCAACTTGGACTCAGTTCATCAAATCGTACGCAATAGATTGCTGCGCCTTGGTCGTTCATCACCTCATGTGCCCTCCGCAGCATTGCGTCCGTCTCCGGCGATCTCTCCTCTCTCACTGCACCACCTTTCATTCTCTCCCCTGTCTCTCTTACCGAGTTTCCCGGTGCGCCTAACCTGACAATCTGTGTGATTGATGCTCACTGCTGCTCATTGTTTCTCCAGCATATTGGTGCGAGCGTCCAGAGCTCTTTGCCTCAATATCAGAGGGAACTACACCAAAGGACCGCGCCAAACGTGTCCTAAAATGGTTCGTCAGCACCCTCAAGGGCCAGTACACCTCCCGCAATGAAACCATGGGCTCAGAGAAAAAGTGCGCCTTGCTTCTGCCTCTTGCTCTACAATCATTGGTTGTTGACACGCTTGCACAGGCCCCTCAATCCCGTGCTCGGAGAGTACGTCATCGTGCTCCCTTCTCGACTACTGCGGATTACTTACTTATCTGTTCCCCCTTACTGCGGATTACCTACTTCCGCTCCGCCCAGGCTGTTCTACGGTCATTGGCCCGACAAGAATGGACGTGGCTTGACAACGCTCGTTGTAGAGCAAGTCTCCCATCATCCTCCTATCACCGCATATTATATTGCCAATGCTTCTCGTAAGATCACCCTCCAGGGCCACAGCGCACAGAAGACCTCTTTCTCCGGTGAGTCGCTCGCCCTGTGGCGCCGTGCCTACCCAACCACACGCCTGCCTACCATTAGGCGGGAACATCATCGTGAAGCAAGTCGGCCACGCCACCCTGACAGTCACGCTTCCCGACGGCCAGAAAGAGGACTACCTAATCACACTCCCGCGCCTGCGCATCGAAGGGCTCTGGTACGGCTCGCCCTACATAGAGCTTGCCGAGACGTCATACATTCAGAGTTCGTCCGGCTGGCTCTCCACGATCAAGTACCAGGGCAAGGGATACTTTTCCGGCAAGTCGCACACGTTCAAGGCGGACCTCACGCCGCCCATTGGCGCGGGCTCAGGCACACAGCCAAGTAACTATGAGGGGCAGTGGAACACGACGAGCAAGGACACAAAGACGGGCGTAGTGTTCACGGACGTGACGGGTCCGAAGGAGGAGGTCACCGTTCGACAGGTGGAGGAGCAGGGTGAGTGGGAGAGTCGCGCGTTGTGGTTCAAGGTCGCGAAGGGGATCCGGGAAGGCGACTTTGACACGGCCGCGCGGGAGAAGAGCCGAATCGAGGTGTGTGTGCAGTGCTCCCTTTTTGCGCCGATCCTATTTGATCTCAGTTGTCTTGTGACGATGTCGCTCTGACAGAACGAGCAGCGTCAAAGAAGGCGTGACGAGGTGGCGGCGAATACCGCTTGGCAACTGAAACACTTCGCACATCAAGACGAGGATCCACTATGTACGTCATTATTGCACGTATTGATTTGTTCCGCGCACTTACTATGCCGATTTTGCAGACGAACGGTTAGGCAGGCTGTTCAAGGCCCTCCCGCCAACCGAGGATACGTACATGTATCAGAACAACGGGCCAACGATTGACGGCGCGTGAGCTGGCCTGGTTGGCTCGCACGGTGATGCTATCTTCTTTACTACCTCCTCACATCTGATGGCTTGGTTCTGCGGTTGATAATAGAGATGGTAACTAGTGTAAGACTTTCTGCAAATATACAAGTATATGGACGTTTGCTACTACTTTGGGGTCGTCAGATGGTAATATTCAAAATGATAAGATAAGATATCATCTGGTTTTCCCAGAGAGGAATGCGATCGTCCAAAACCCGCGATCTTGTCTTGTCATCGAGAAATGAAGGAGAGGTCTCGGACCCCTCCTCTCGTTCCTTGCTCTGGCCTAGAGCACCAGTCCTCCATGCTTCTTCTTCGGGGCGTCTTTTCCATGCTAACCATTCCTATAAAAACGAGAAAAAGTGTTCTCTATCCTGGCTCGCCCAACCTTCTGTTCTGTAGTTTGCGCGCGGTCAGTATTCCCACGTCTGGCAGCACCTCGGCATAGCTACCCTTGTCATCATTCACTACGGTACCGAGCAATTTTCATGGCAAGGCGCCACGTCGAGTGTCCATTTACAAATGATACATACTATACTCCTTACTAGACCCCTCTCCGTGTGGGATGAACGCCATCCAAGACACGAAAAGAATGAAGGCTCTAAAGCTTACGACAAGCGCATTTTGAAGCGGAGACGAAGATGACCAGGGTGACCAGGGATGAAGCTAGTGAAGTCCCACTGGCAGCACTAGGGCTACGCCATCCACAACACACACTAACTTTACACCGACGCACCTGTGCCCCTGAGACTGTCGATATCATTCGGAACTGGTGCTTCGATGCTGGCACCCAGACTACGGTAGGAAGGGAGGGGTCAATGGAAGCTGAACGGTGGCATGGGGCGTGTCAAAGGACCAGAAAGGAAAAAAAAAAAAAAAAAAGTATTCGTACAGCAGCCGATCTGACCTCGTCGTCGGACCTTGTCTGGCAGATCTGACCCTGATGCGTCGAGTAGGGCCTTTGCATTGAGAGGGTAATTTACCCGCTACACGAGCACACCTACCCCGGGGTGCTGTGCAGTCCAATCGAGTGAAAACAAGCCAGAATACAGCCGATCTCGTCTGGATTTGCGTTATTTCTTCACTTACTCTGGATAGTAGGTTCCATGAGACAGGCTCTGGTCGCACCTCCTCTCGAAGCACACACCGCGTCAGTGCCTGCGTATCGAGGACGAGGAGACGTACGTTTTCCACCTACACCGAACACGATGCATCCACGCGGAGAGGCACGCGCGATACTTCCTTGTCCTTTCGCCGATCACAAGAGTTCGCAATGCCTTCCTTGGCCCCCCATTCAACCTCGTTCGCAGGGAGGCCGCCAATTCTTGATGATCACCATTTTTGACCCCGAGTTGAGAACGGGTGAGATCCGTGGCTGTTGTAAGCCACCGAACACTACGCCAACACCCAAGGGGGAGATAATGGCTTCCCCTGCCCTGTGAATTTCGTTAATTGTTAGCTTCCTGGCTCAAGCGCTCAAGCGCTATACTTACCATGACGCGTGACGCGTGACGAGGCACGATGTTACGCGCAGTAAGGCCTAATAAGGCGTATCGTTCGAGTTCGGGTTTCGGGGTTTCTATCGGAGTTCGAATGTTCAAAGGCGATTGCCGACAACAAGACGGCGGAGCGATGATTCACAAGACAAGAGGAAATAGGTCGTTCGGGGATCGGTATTCGTGAAGCCAATGAGTCGTATTCAGAAAGCTACTGCGGTTGAACACCCGTAGTGGCAGCATTTAACGACACCTTTTTTCCTATGTCCTCCGCTTGGCGTTCGGGTCACGAGTTTTTCCCCACCCCGATGAGAGAGAGCTTCTAGCCACTGCATGCAAACCATAGTTTTCAGACCAATAAAACACATAGGAAACCCTATGGAGTGTTAACCACTTATCAAGGGTTTTTTCTAAAAAAAACTCCGAAAAAAGAGTTTGAATATTCCAAGCAAAAACAGCACTTTTGGCAGGCAAAGAATCATGTGACTCCGAAAAATTCAAACTCTTTTTTCAGAGTTTTTCAAAAGAAAACTCATGATAAGTGGTTAACACCTCCATAGGGTTTTCTATGAGTTTTATTGATCTGAAAACTCTGCTTTGCATGCAGTGTAGGATGCTGGCAATGCAGACGTCTAACACCAGAGGGATCCCCCATTTTCACCTTTATGACGGTTCCACTGGCAGTCTCATGGCCGGTTCGGTGGTTTCCGAGTCTAAAGTGACCACTATCCCAAATTCCGCGGCCAGAGCAAATCCAGAGAAAGGTCAGGATACTCTGCTGGTAGATCGGTATGACCTAACGGATCCGGATGTGTGTACGAGCCGGTTCTTATTGAGGACACAATATCTCACACATGGAATTAGAATCCGCAGAACTGGTCGAGTTGGAGAAAGGCCTGGGTCGTTTTCCGGACGTGCTTTCTGACTTTCGCCGTATACCTTGGCGCCTCCGTCCCCACTGCAGGCATATCCGGTGTTGCTTCAGAGTTCCATGTCAGCGACGTCGCTGCCTGACAACCTTTGTGGCTGGTTACGGACTTGGTCAGTAGAACACATCGTTATATCGGATTTCTTCTGATCCAGAATACATTACAGGTCCTATGGTTTGGTCTCCTCTGAGCGAAGTCCCTCAAATTGGTCGCATGCCTATTTATATTCTCACCCTCACCATGTTCGTCGTGTTACAAGTGCCCACGGCTCTTACTACCAATTGGTATGTTCATGGCCTTCCGATTTCTTACCGGTTTCTTCGGTTCGCCGATTCTTGCGACGGGCGGAGTGACCATCGCAGGTCTTTACGTTCCAAAGAAGCGGGCTTGTGGAATGACAAATTTATGGCCTTTTCGCCACTTCCGCACCGAGCCTCGGTCGGCTGGTCGGTGGCCTCGCTGCCTATCGCGAAGGTTGGCGTTGGACAATCTGGGAGATCGCGTAGCTCTCTGGTGCCACGCTCGTCTTGCTATTCTTATTTTCCGGAAACGTCCGCAGCCAACATCCTCCGCCGTCGAGCCAGGCGTCTTCGCAAGGCAACCGGAAATCCGTCGGTCAAGTCAGCTTCCGAGATGGCTGCAGCGGCTATAACTCCCCGAGATGTTGCCGAAGACGTCCTCGTATACCCGTTCGCCCTCAACTTCCAAGAGCCGACCGTCCTCATCCTCAACGTCTACGTTGCTCTCATTTACGCCCATCTTTACATATTCTTTGAGTCGTCCCGATCGTTTTCATTGGCATCTATCACTGGCGTGAGCAGATTCTCAACTTTCCTTCTTCGGCGTTTTCGTCGGCACCTTCGTGGTCATACCTCCGTTCTTCTCCTACCTGTATTTCGTGCAAGGGCCCATGTACAACGACAAGGGAGAGCTGAAGCCCGAGGAGCGGATACCCATCGCGATCGTTGGCGCGCGTTGGTCCTCCCCGTCTGTCTGGTCCGGTTCGGATGGAGATTGCGGGCAAGCATGCACTGGATTGTCCCGATCATTGGCTCTACCCTGTTCGGTATCACGGCACTGCTTCTTTTCGTGAGTGCTATTGTGTCAATGTCATACATCGACTGACTTCCGATCGTACAACCATGACAGAATGCAGTTTTGAACTACCTTGCCGATCCCTATCCCGCATACGCAGCTAACGTGCTTGCCGGAAACGACTGTATTCGATCGATGTTTGGGCCGGATTCCCTCTTTTCGCTGGGGCTATGTGTCACGACCTCGGTGCCGGACGGGGGAGCACGATCCTCGCACTCCTTGCGTATGCCTTTGTTCCTATCCCTATTCTGCTTTACACGTACGGGGAATACATCTGGATGGCAAGCAAGGGCGCCCGCCACGACTACAACTACGATTAGACACGCCTATGCATGTTCGCCGTCATGAAAGCAGCTTCTTTGCTACATAGATGCCATGATCGGTTATACTCTCCTCATTTTCACCACTGAATCTTCAGAGCACCCGTATCGGTATACCCCGCATTATGATGGGATTGTCTCACGATCTGCTATACCTCATGTAATTATTTCTTCTTTATGTTACAGTCCCGTACTAGTTCTCGGCGTTCTCACACTACAAATCACTGTCTGCAGAGAGGGAAGGAGGCGACAGCAGTAGCATTACTACCTATAGCTATTACTTGCAGTTTCACTAGACTCCGCCACGTTTTTCCCACACTTTGCTGAACGAAAATCTTTTTTTTGGACCAATACTGGGCACGAACTGGCAAGAGGTGCATCGAACGGGTTCTTATGTTACTCTACGTGATACTCTACAGTAGTGAATTTGGCCATATGTCGGTCGCCCCTGATTCGATTGGACCCGTGGTTATCCTCGTTCCTACCTCGTCCTCTCCCGAACACTTGACGCCATGGTACAACTTCAGCCGCGCAAGGCGTGCAAACGGAGCTTATTCAAATTCTCCCTTCGACATCGACATATCGAACAGTGACGCGTAATGCACCGATGCACTCGGAGTCTGCGTGCTCTGAAGGAAGGTCGTGGAACGGTCTTGTATTCCCACCAAGAGTGACACCATGGCACTGTCCCAGTTCGCCACGTAGGACTGGTGCCGCTTTGCCGTTGATATTCTCCTTTGAAACACTCAAATACTGTCAAGGTGTTATTTGCGCGGTGCGAAGTTTCGGCCCGACATGGAGGAATACATGTTCTTGGGATGGCCCGTTTTGCATCTCTCCAGCCAGTTCATTTTGGTGTGATCCGATGATGACTCAGAGACGCCACCATGGTTATATGATGGGGCGGCGGAACTCCCCTCGATGAGTAGATGACTGAACAAGCGGATTGAAGCGCTAGTAGTGTGCGGTCATGCGGCTCGACAACGCGCAAGCGTTTCCGGCAAGTAACTTGCAGCTGAATCCCCGGAGCACGGCAGCCGCCAACCGCGTTGGACGGACGAATGCGCAAAATAACGGTAAAATTTTAGCTTCTAGGGCGCCTCGCCGCCGCATGGCCAGAACTTTCGTCATTGGGTTCCTCTTGGCATACCATGTCAGCCAGGCACCGGTGAGGTGTTTCCTCACGAGACATGCCGCATCGGAACCTGGCCTGTCGAGGACAAGGACGTACTTTTGCCACCTGCACCGGGAAAAATGCCCTCACGCGGCATGTTTCCCCCCTCACAGAAGTTCATTGCTTTCATGGTGTGCCCTAGCCGTGTGACATACATCCCGTAGTCTCCACGACATGTTTACAGCAGGTAGGCATACCCTTTCCATCACTGCCAACTCCGTTCCCACGGAAGTTGCCAATTTTCGATGACCATTGTTCTAATCCTAATCAAGAGCAGGAGCGCCCGGGATTGAGGAGCGTTGTCAGGGTTTACAGCTACCCTCTCTCGTGTGCTGGTATCTCTCGAGTTGAAAGGGCCGCTCTCCGTCATGAGTAATATGGGTGGGATCCGTGGCTGTTGCCGACCGTCAAACTCTACAGACAGAAGTAGACAAAGACCGAACTATGTTACAATAATATGTGTGTCCTGGCTCACCGTTAATCTGGTGTTCAGGTGTAGCTACAAAGTTATAGCCTATAGAGCAGCACAAAAACGAAGGTGCATGTAATGACTCAGACGTGCTATCTTAGGTTACTGGTGCTTGTCACCGATTCAGTTGGCAACCCGTGACACGGGCAAGTCGGGCATCATGCATCATACTCCGGGTCATCTTCATCCCCCCAGGCGCCAAGAGGAGCGAATGAAAGCGAATGCCATGGGAAGAAATGAGTGTGCATAGTCAGGAGAGGCTAACTTAATCACATCATCCGGCATACAGTAAGTTACCTCCCTGGTGGAGATAGAGGTACGTACAGGAAACACATCTAAGACCGAAGGGATTTTGCAGTTCTCGCACTCAAACAGGGCGAAATTACAGCGTTAACAATTTGAAGTTGCATTACTAATGCAATCGACCTGTCAACGTGTTGACTCGTCCGGGACCACGTTCTATTATTTCCGTCCAACTTGTAGAAGTCTCGTAGAGAGATGCAGGAAGGTGTTAATATCAACACCCAGGGGTTTTACCCTTAGTGCTTTCACTTGGCATTGTGATCCGGGCTCAGAGATGTGCAAGAGCGTTTATCTCCACTATCCGGACCGAACAAGGCGGTCGGTGTCAGTGGTGCCTGTTTAATGTGCAGGCGTTGGATGACCCAGAAGTAGCTGACATAGGTAGATAGATGAATGCGGTAGAGAAATATTCTAGAATGAGATGGAATGATATCGCCGATGCCGAAAGTTAGGGGAACGATGGACACGGTGAAGCTGGTGAAGATGGAAGCGTGTCACTATACGTGACTCGGTGCCGCTGTGCGGCCAGTCAGCATGATGGCGGTTGCACAGTAAGCAACGTCTTTGCAAGTGGATCTTTACGGTAAATCCTCGACAAAAAAGGAAATTGCTTTAAGTCTGGGCGCTTGTGTGCCAGTAGCAGCCCCCGGGTGGGGGTGGATATCCATAGTGGCCAATGACATTAATGACCCCTACCAGTGCCGGCCTCATGACGAGTCCACTTCAACATCAAACAGCGCTACTTCACAGAGTTTTTCACTATTTAACCACTATGGACTCAGAATTTGGACTCATTCCCCCCCACCGAACAATCAACTCTCTGCCCATCTCATTTCTTTCTGGATTGGTCTCTCGATGTCCGTAGCGGCAGCATTCCACGATACCTTCTTTGCTTATGCCCTCCGCTTGGCATTCGGGCCGCGATTTTTTCCACACTCAGATGAGAAGGAGTTCCCAGCAGTCTGGGAAAGCAAGCGTCCAACACAGACGTCCCCACGAGATTCCGACCCACTTACCGTTAATGACGTTTCCAATCCTGACGTCAGATCGGTAGTATCGGAGACAACCTTTATTTCCAATACCCCAGCCAAGGCAGATCCAGAAAAGGGTCGGGATACTCTGCTGGTAGATTGGTATGGGCCCACGGATCCAGATGTGTGTATGAGTTTGTTCTCGTCGAAAATGTGACGTCTCACTCGTAGTATTAGAACCCGCAGAACTGGTCGAGTGGGAAGAAGGCATGGGTCATGTTCCAGACGTGCCTTCTGACTTTTGCCGTATATCTTGGCTCTGCCATCTACACCGCTGGCATATCTGGTGTTACTTCAGAGTTCCACGTCAGCAATGTCGCTGCGCTTGTCGGACTGACAACCTTCGTGGCCGGTTACGGACTTGGTCAGTATAACACACTGTTATCTCAGTTTTCTTCCTCGTCTTCTAACTCAGAAATTAATGCAGGTCCGATGGTCTGGGCTCCTTTGAGCGAAGTCCCTCAAATTGGTCGCATGCCCATTTATATCTTCACCCTCGTTATGTTCGTCGTGTTACAAGTTCCCACAGCCCTTGCTACCAATTACGGAATGCTCATGGCCTTCCGGTTTCTTACCGGTTTCTTCGGTTCGCCAATTCTTGCGACGGGTGGAGCGACCATCGCCGATATCTATGCCCCGAAGAAACGGGCTTACGGAATGACCCTTTGGGGCCTTTTCGCTACCTGCGCGCCGAGCCTAGGTCCGCTGGTTGGTGGCTTCGCTGCCCACGTCGAGGGCTGGCGTTGGACAATTTGGGAGATCCTGTGGCTATCCGGTGCCACGCTTGTCTTGTTGTTCTTTTTCTTTCCAGAGACATCCGCCGCCAACATCCTCTACCGTCGAGCTAAGCGCCTTCGCAAGTTGACCGGAAATCCGTCGATCAAGTCGGCTTCCGAGATCGCTGCAGCGGCTATGACCCCCCGAGATGTTGTCGTCGACATCCTTGTTCGCCCGTTCGCCCTCAACTTCCAAGAGCCGATCGTCCTCGTCCTCAACGTCTACATCGGTCTCATATACGCCCTCCTTTACATCTGGTTCGAGTCGTTCCCGATCGTTTTCATTGGCATCTATCACTGGCGTGAGCAGATGCTCGGCTTGTCCTTCCTTGGAATTTTCGTCGGCGTCTTCATACTCGTTCCTCCGTTCTTCGCCTACTTGTATTACGTGCAAGAGCCCAAGTACAACGACAAGGGCGAACTGAAGCCCGAGGAGCGGATGCCTATCGCGATAGTTGGCGCATTCATCGTCCCCGTCTGTTTGTTCTGGTTCGGATGGACATCGCGGGCAAGCGTGCACTGGATTGTCCCGATCATCGGCTCGAGCCTGTTTGGCATCGCGGCACTACTTCTCTTTGTGAGTGTCGCTTTGTCTATGCCTTACAATAACTGACTTCCGGTCGTACGACCATGATAGAACGCAGTCTTGAACTATCTCGCGGACGCTTACCCCACGTACGCTGCTAGCGTGCTTGCTGGAAACGACTTTATTCGATCGATGTTTGGTGCCGGATTCCCTCTCTTCGCCGGGGCTATGTATCGCAACCTCGGTGTTGGATGGGCGAGCACGCTGCTTGCACTTCTTTCGTGCGCCTTTATTCCAATTCCGATTCTACTCTACAAGTATGGGGACCGCATCCGGATGGCGAGCAAACGCGCCCGCCACGACTACGACTAGATACGTCGATGTCACCCCGCTTGCCATTCATCGTCACGAAAGTTGCTTCTCTGCCTTGTCTATTCTCCCTTGGTTTTCACCTCGAAAACTTTAGAGACTCTGTATAATGTATACCCCGCATCTGGGTTTGAACCTACATTGTAGTGTATCACATTTCATGATCCTTAGATTGACTGCTTCACAGATGACCTACTTTATCTCATGCATTCTAGCTTCTGCTGATTTAATTCTTCCTACTTTATGCTTGACTTTATGGCTGGTTCATGTCCGGTATATCACATTCTGTAGGGGGGTAAAAGACTGGGTATAGTAATAGCGTTACCTCTTGCAGCTGTATTACAGTACTCCAAAGGAAAATTACGTGCACAGAGAAGATATGGGCAATGAAATCCTGGAACATGAGAACCAAATTTCTAATGGTGAAAAAGGAACAAAAACAAAAACAAATAAACAATCCCTGGCAGACTTCTACGCAGATTTAATTCCTGGGTGCCACGTCCAGCTCCCGTTGATTTATCATGTGTCCCGTCTACCGGGTGAGCTTTGAGGCGTTTTGGTGTCTTTCCTTTCCCAGTCGGGAGTGAACGGAGAAAAGATAACTAATTGTCCGAGATCTGACCGGAAGTTTTTACCGTATTTTTCTGTGTTTTTATTATTATTAACTCAATAACATTTCAAAAATAGTAAGGGCATTTCTGCCAATAGGTGTTCCCGAAACCTCATCTTATTTTGAGAAACCCCCATGTAGAAGTCAATGGCAGCGGGCAACCGGATAGGTGAGCAACGCGCGAGCGTTGGAGGTCCGGAGGAGGATGACTCCTCACTCCTAGATATATATTATTCAGAGATAACAGTTTAGCTAAGGTAATATTATGATTATATAGTATGGCGTCCGGGCTCAATCCCAACACCGACATGAAAATGGCCACAAAAAGGGAGGCAGTGCGAGTGACAGACAACCACTCTCATTGCTACATTTATGGGGCTTACAAGGGCCCTTTTAATTTCCCCATGGTCTTTACTAGGGAATATCACGGGTTGGCAAAGCCTGTCATTTACAGGTCACAGGTATGGATCACACGGGTATGGGTCAGGGTCGCCATCCCCAGACCCATGCAAAACCCCTACTCGTGCATGGGTACCCCCTCTTCGATTCAATTTTGTATCCCGTATCTATAATACATCGAAGTTTGTTGGGCTTTACTGCATGGCGCTGTCTTGTGGAAAAGTAGCCGTAGTGTACCTCACACCCGAACTCACGCCTATTTGGCAGGCAATCTGTGTGAGAAAAGAAATCGGTATGGTTTCCGAAAAAAATCGTTCAATCTCAGCCCTATGCTGTAATCGGGATGCGAAGGGCCTGTCGAATTGGATCTCGTTGTAACTGACAGCGGTCCTTCCTCACAAGCACCACGTGGGACCCTGCGCAGGCCTTGGCACTGTCTTGGTGCAAGGTTGCCGCGGATGTGGAGTTCTTGGTTGATTCTGACCTTCCTTACTGCCAGTGCAGTACAGATCTCCCCATTATCCAGAGCGCGCAGAAAATATCCTTTTTTTAGCCAACCCCGGGAGGCCGCTGTAAGGCTAGCCTTCGAGCTGAGCCCAAAACCGCTCATTTACGGACTCTCGATCACCTCGGCCACGCGGCCTTTCTCATGTTTTCCATCATCTTCCCTTTTTCCTTCTTAGGTACAGGCCTCCTTTGTACTTAAGTAGACTTTTTACTCTCTGTAGAGGACAAAAAAAAAAAAAAAAAAAAAAAAACATCATCAACATCATTATCATCAGAATATCGACAACACATCTCCAATCAATCAGACAGCGCCGTGTCGCATTTCCCCTCTCTCTCGTAGTGTGATTGCCCCGGAAGTCAGGCCCAAACGCGGGCACTCGAAGGACAATTCTCACTTCTTTCTACCCCCTTCCTTTGGAGTGGAACACCTCCGCCTTCGAACTCACCTAGGACCCTCACCGTCCTTACACCGCCTCTTGACATCGGTAGACTAGGCTCCTAGAAAGAGACCTGAGCCTGATGGCCTGATGACTCGTTATCCCAAGGGTTTCCAAGGCTCCGGCCCTATTTAGCATATCATACGGACAGACGATGACATCTAGTCTCCTACGACTCATTCATTGGACAGATTTACCACCAACTCTTGCTCTCGCTACGAACTAACTGCGCAGGCGGCCACTGCGGCTTTTGTCCCAGTCACTTGCCTGGATGCGGGGCCAGACTTGAGACCAAATTAGGGCCCAGACATGACTTAATGTAACGATTCTAGGTCCTTACCTCATAGACACGTCCCAACTCCGAAATCACCACCTGCAACCCCACTGGCGCCAACATCGCAATGTTTTTTTCTGAGGTAGGAGCCGAAGGCAACTACTGTAGTTCCAACACGAACTGGAAGTCGGGGCGACTGAGTGCGACCACTCGCTCGGGCTCTAAGTCTAGACGAAATGGTCTTGAGAAACTTCTGTGCTAAAGAAGTCGTGAGGCATGCGGCGGAAAATAATAAGATGGGATGAGCCGCGGAAACAAGGGCAGGCTGCCGGTGCGGACGGGTGATCGGACGCTGGACGAAATATGTGGCTGGAGAAGTTCAAGTTCAAACTAAAATAGTGGGTGGTATACTAAAAGTGGAAATATAGCCCTGTGCGAGAGTACCACACCCGGGGGGGGGGGGGGGGGGAGGGAATAGGCAAGTGCGCGGCGTTGGACTAAACACCACTGACCCCTGGTCAAGGACAGTCCCCTCTGGGGATCATCACACAAACTTTGCGGAACAAGCCCCGCACGCTCAACGGGGTTCGCCGCGAGCACAATATCGGATAGAGAGGAGGCACCATCTCGTGCCCCCTGTCCTGTCAGGCCAGGTCCAGCCCAAGCGACTGTCTCAGATTTGGCATGGGAACCCAACTCTTCTGGTCGACCGTTATCGGGGGTCGTGGATAACTTGGCATGAGCACGAACAGACTACATAGGCACGCTATACTACCAGCTGCTAGATCCGTTTCCGACGGCCGCGCTAGGATGCGCTCAATTCCGATTCTAATGTTTCTATCGTACGGAACAAAATCGCATGGGCTCGATATCACATCCTGCCATTGTACCACGTATGGTGATTGATTCTCAAGGTGTAGACGACAGTACTCGAAACAAGAGCCATAACCAAACTACCCAGGTGCAGTATGAGAGGTTTCTAATGATGTTAACGGATCCCGTCGATCACGAGTTGTAAGGATACGTATTCCGAGCGTACAAGATGGGGTATTCTGGGTAGCACCGCTCGCCCTTGATACACTGCACAATCTGCGAGGCTGCCGCTTCGCCCTCAAAATATGCGCCATGTAAGAACCCTGCAGTCAACCGATATCAGCACGCCATCTCACCGACATTTACGAGAAGAAAAATAAAACAATAAACCAATAGCATACCGAAGTATCTCTCACTCGTCGCTTCTCCTGCAAACCAGAGACGCCCAAGAGACGCACCCAAGTTGATGAGGTGCTGTGGGATGAAGCTCGCAGCCCAAGTGCTGTAGCTTCCGCGATAGAGTGGGTCACTGAACCAACGCGGGAAGAAGAAAGCAGTTGGCTCCGGAATGGCCACCTTCGGGAACATCGTTTGTAGTACTCCCATCACCTCGGACTGCACCTGCGCATCCGTCATCGCCTCAATACGTTTCGAAAAGTCGCCCTACGATCTCAATTAACAGTTTGGCCTTGATCTGTAGGAAAAATCTCTACCGTAACAGTGGCAATAATGACACCTGAACCAGGCATGAAACCGTCGAGATCAAGACTCATCCAGAGCGGATATCGCCCTCGTTCGCTGTCGGCATAGAGAGCGACCTCATGACGCGATATCATCAGCTTGTTTAATATATATTGGCGTGACACCTACCTCCGTGTCGAACCAGAACTTCTTTGGGAACTGAATAAAAATCTTGGTATACGTGGCCTGCGGTGGCCAAAGTCATTGTCAGTATGTTTTCGAGATATAGTGCCATATTTATTACCATTGTTAGGCTGTGGATTGCTTTGACCTTCCACTTAGGCAAAGGCGGATAGAACTGAACATCGTCGTTCTGTAACACCCCGAGACTGAACGTGCAGATCGCATACTCCGCGGTCAACTTCGTCCCATCCGTGAGTGTGACCGAGACCCCCGAGTCTGAGTACCCAATTGTCGTAACAGTGGCTTGGAGGCGGACTTGTGACTGTTTCACGAACTCTGCCGCCTCGGCCTGAATGAGAGACTTGATACCGCGTTGGTCAATCGAGAGCAAATCTTCTTCTGAAAAGCCTCCCTGATCTACTTCGTACGTGAAGTTGCTATTCTGGAAACAGAGTAACTTAGCAATCGTTCACAACTCATCATACGATGGCACCCAAGACGCACCCAGGCCGAAGCAATGAAAGACGATTGTTTCTGGCGTCTGTGCGTATGTGTAGTCGAAGGAGTAATATTCGGAAGCCATTTTCGTGTGGAGTTTTGGGCTTCTGGCCGACCAGAGCGTAACCTGCACGCGCCGTCAAGTCCACCAGATTTCCAGGGAGACGCGCGCCAGCCACGATCGTGAATTTAGTATACGCATCCATTGCGTCATGGACGAGGTCCAAGTAATCCACTGCTCCGTTCGCGTCATAAGTTGCTGGGTACTCTCCAATCAGATATTCTTGTGTGACCGTACAAGAAAGAAAGAGGACGTCAAGTCGACGCACTTATGCTCGTGTGTAGATGACTTTTGGTGGTTTTGAGGTTGTGTTTTGAGTGCCAACTCGAACATCGGGTTCGCGGGACCATCACCCTCCTGTGTGCCATGGACCCAGTTTGCACCGAGTTCGATGGTCAGCTGACGATTGGGTGCGCCGAATGTAGCGCTGCGCATACGTCCACCAAGTTCGTCTCGTGCCTCGACGATAAGGAAATTGGTGATTCCCTGTGCGGCCAGCATGCGGGTGGCAATGATACCAGCAGCACCCCCGCCAAGTATGAGTACTTGTGTGACTGATGCCTGGCGGGTAAAGAGTGCCCCAGAGGCAGGTGCGCCACTAACGCCAGGCACGGCTGGGGCTGGAATAGGTCGCGGAAGCGCGAATACAGAGGTTAGGAGCAGGCAGAGTGCCATGGGATGGAGAGATAGGCAAAACTTGAACATTGTGTCGTCTGGTAAGTAGTGGGCAGTAGGGTAACACACTACCGGAATGCCTCAGGAACGAATACCCCGAGAGTGTGCCTCTTATATAGGTGATGCTTAGTTTAGATAGTGTTTGACAAGCGAGTGTGAGCACCAGAGTCAAGACCTCTACACAAGTCTCATCTTGGCAGGCCTCACGTTTAAGTATTCCCAGTGAAAACTGCACCGAGAACATCCGATTGAATCTGAATTTACATGACTGAGATCAGCTGATAAGTCACTGAGTTTAGTGTATCGTACTTGTAACCACTCTTGTAATCACTCATATATACAATCCCTGGCGCAAGGAAAGGGTCCCCATTTATCGGGCTGGTGACATCAGTAAAATTGCAACCTCTTTCTCCTAGACTTGTAACAGGCCGTAATGTGAGGAACGAGGGGATCGTATAGCGACGAGAGAATTCTCATTCGACCTTGCATTCAACTGGTGCAGGTGAGTTTGTGAGTTTGATATCAGGCTGCAGCGTTCCCACGGGTAAGGGCGCTGCTTAATTTCAAACACCATTTTTTGAACTTCGAACTCTTTTATTATTACAGTACTGTAGTACGCTCACTGCCAGTGGGGTACCCTTAGGCCTGATGTGTAACTGCTCACTAAATCTCGGGGTTTTCAGCACTATATTCAGTGTCCACAGCCGTTACGAACAGACAATCTTATCTGGCGAGGGTTCACAACGGGCCCTTGATCAAGATCGACCAGAATATCCCTCCACCTGGGAAAGGGAGGGCCTCAGTACGCTTTGAATTTCCTTCTCTCATCAGATTAACGCTTCCCCTGGGCGGGACCCTGCAACTTCCTTCTATAGTCCCCGTCGAACTTCGTGTTCCGAGGGTTCGCCCGGTGACCATCATGGCCGAGGACGAAGGGGACGAGACCGAGGAGGTCCAGAAACCTTTCCAGAACACCGGAGAATAACCGTACGCCAATCACTCAACGCCGATTATGCTCGCCGAATCATGGTACTTGCGTGAAGCATATTTTGAGAGGGAAGCGACAGGCGCGCAGATTGCGTGGTGCATCAAACTATATATATCAAGGGCTAGCCATGCTATCCGGACTCCCCCCGTATTGTACGTTCGGAACACTTTTCCTTACGGCCTGTGACCACATTCTTCGAAGTCTCTCGCACTGCACCAGGCCATCGCGTTTGGCTATTTACTTTATGTTTGAGAGTACTGTAAATATGCAATGGCAGTGCGGATTTAGTGAACTTACTACTATGCTTACCACACCTCTGCAAAAAAACGGTAATCTTTTTTTGTAGCTTCAACAACATATCGTAGCTACTTCATTTTGTACATATTAATAGATGCATGTATCTCACACCTGATTCTGATTTTTATTTGTTTGTTTCTCAACCCGTTCAACGTGGAGCGATAAGGCCCACCTCTGCAAGTTTTGGTAACGCTTTGTCATCGTGGCGGCAGACTGGCGGCAGGCGGAGAAGGGGTGGCATTTCGGCAAATGTGGCAATGCGAGTCAGTCCTGTTTGCAGGCGTCGAACGAGGGCAAAATTTCGATCACATTATGAGGCCAGTATGTAAGTGTCTAGGAGTTATGGTATTGGTATGAGTACTGTAAGCGTGGGTCATAGTAATGATGCGTGCTCGATGATGACATGGGCCCAACGTTGGGCTGAGAAGCGAAACCGGAATAAGGGGGGAGGAGGGACGGGGAGAAGCTGGGAACAAAGAAGCGTGTCGTAGGGTACATTGAAGTGACGCGCGGCTATTGCTAAGTTCTTGAACGTCCCATCGGTGACTGCATCGCTTGCTTCTTGGAGCTTTGCTTCTTTATCGGTCTCCGATTTCCATTTTTTAGCACGTTTGGAGAGTGACTTTGTGTTGCGCGCCCTGGAGAGCTCTGTGCTGGGGATGCCGTTTTGCGTCTAGAGAGGAGTCCCAATTGCTTGCCGAATTGGGTCACGTTTTATCGCCTCTCCATGGTCCTTGGAGAATTTTTTGTCTCCAACCCGATCGCCTTTGTCTATCGACCCCAAAATCTGTAAAGTCACTGCAGTAATGGATGGTAACATCACAGTAAGGCGAGGTCCAGTAGAAATGTTGGGATCGCTCAGATCTGGGGCTGTGGGCACACTTTCTGGACCACCCCATCGCCTTTGTCGATTTTTCACGACCGTAATTTTGCTCTGATCCTCATTATATTATATGATCTTACATCCACACATGCTAGAGAATAGAGGGTTTTTTTTTTGGGAAGAAAGGGTGTCAGGAAAGTACTGATCGATTACGATCTTTCCGAACTTGCAGATATGGGTACGTTTGCAGAGGTGTGGTAAGCATAGTATAACTAGGCGTCGACTTTGTCGACTCAATGCTTGGTGGCAACCATTGTGTCGGAATTGATAGGACTTTCAATTTTTTGCTTTGCTTATCCGCTTTCTTTTTTCGAGTAATAAGTTTACGTCGCTGCGTCATTGGGCTTTTTATGTTTTATCCGTTCGCGGAATGATGTCAAGTGTTCGATGCTCGGTGAGGCGGTTTAACTGTTGTTGGGTCATGTCTTTTTTTTCTCACTTCTTCACTTCGATGGAGCACAATCTTGTTGAACATTTCTGTGGGAAGAGCGCTCATAATTTCATTCTTTGTTAAACTGTGGAGAATAGAAGACAAAGGCATCAAGATGTGAGAGTAAGACAATGTTTAAAAAGAGAGGATCGGAGTGGGTTTCGACGATGGGGTCTCTTCGAAGAGGAGGTAATCTTTGCACATGTTTATGAGTCACTTTGCACATGTTAGGAATTCGCTCGCTCTTATGTAATTCTCACTTTCACCAATGACCTTGCTTGGTCGCGTTTGTTGTGCGCTAAGCTGTTTACGTTTATGTATTTCGGTACAGATAGGAGCTTGTCGTAGCTGGGCCCTTTCTGTTTTATCCACGCGGAATGATGTCAAGTTATGTTACGGGGTGCGAGTCGTTCTCTGTCGTGTCCCCCCCCTTTTTTCCTTAACTTCACCGACGATCCCAATTCCTGCTTTCTGAATTGTATTGTGCTCCGCCAAGTTTTTTCGTCAGCCGTTGGTTGGTGCTCGGACCCTGTTGGAAATGTCTTCGTTGAAAAAAGAACGACAGGCAATGCGGTTGCGTCCATTGTAGGACGGGTTCTTCCCACGCATCGAGAGTTGCGAAATCACTTGGACGCGATCAAACATGAATTTCGAGTTGCACCACTTCACGTTTTCAAGAGCGACGATCATTTTGTAGAGCCTGCAAATGTGAACGCCGCTCTAGAAGATTTGTTGGTCGAAATTCGGTTTGAGTTTCGGCATTACAATTTCCACGCGAAGAAGGAACATTCCTTTAACGCGTCCATCGAACAGAAGTAAATGGAGTATTTGTCACGGGACTACCCACACTTTCAAAGATCCTGGGTCTTTGTAGGTTACTCAGAATTTATTACGTGAACGGTGTCACTGCGCTTGTCGGACTGGTGCTTTCGACCCTTGTTTCGGCCGTACCTACGGGCTTTAAATTGGTCAGTCTACAGACCGTTCTGTTCCCTTCTGATCAAAAAACAAAATGTTAAGATTGAGTGAGGTTAGCAGCTTATGTATGTGAGGAACATGTGTGAGTGAGAGTTTTGGAGTAGAGCGTATGCTGCTGTCTCCGCAGGTTCTGGTTATTATCCAGCTTACTCTACGGGAACTTAGAGATTACATAATTGCTGGTCTGGCTTCGGTTTGTCCATCCCGCATTCCGGCAACGTTCCGGGCTCGATCTCAAACACAAAAACGTGCCGACCCGATCCCATGGGGTCCTCTACCATGTTGGTATGCTGATTGCCTTCCAGTGCCTGACACAGACTGTTTCGTTACAGTCTGGGCAGATGAACACGAATTCCACTGCTGTTCGCCATTAGATATCCCTTACCCAAGCCCTTACTATTATTTGGTTCGGGCATTTAGAGTGCGTCACAAAACTGGTATCGGATGTCTATCTAAACCAAGCCATTTCCTCGATGCGTTGAGGATCGTTTGAGGAAGTCTACGAGAGATAACTTCCTGATTAGGAAGGTCGTAATTTTTTCGTTCAGCCGCCCGTCGATTTCTTGCGATGGGTGGAGCGATGATCGGTGGCTTTGGTATATGGGACGATGATTTAGAGCCTTTCAGCCACCGAGCCTCGGCCGGGACCGCTTATTGGTGGCGCCCACATTGAAAATTGGCGTTGGATTCGGCTCTCTGGTGCTACCTTCGTCTTGTTCTCCTCCTTCTCCTCGGAGATTTCCTTGGCGAATATCCTCTATCGTTTTCGCCAAGTCGGCTTCCGACTGAGATCCTCGTTCGTTTTCAACTTGTATGATCGTCGACATGTTCATCGATCTTTCATCTGCGCCCTTCTTTACTACATCTGGATCGAGCCCTTTCCTCTGTATCTACCGCTGCCCTTGTCCTTCTTTACTTTGTGCAGATAAGGGCTAAGTTAGGGATAACTCAAGCCCGAGGAGCGCCATCTTTGGCACCTCCATCGTCTCTTGTCGTCTAGACCGACATGTGCTCCGCATTTTCCAGATCATCAGCCTTCTCGCAAGGAGGCAGGCGACGTGACAAGATGGGACTCGTGTAGACCCCACACTCGTTTATTAGAAGAAACAGCTACCCTCGCGCATAAAAGGTTCACTCTGCCATGTGAAGAAAAGTGTCAGCTCTGGTGGTGTGTTGCCGTTCTGCCCGCGACACGATGTTCTCCTTATTGCCTCATGCCGTGGCTCTGTGCGTATTCACAAGCGTTACATTCGCGCTTCCACGACCTGTTCCAGTTCAAGTGGCGCGTGAGGATACCGGCTCTGGGGAACCCTTGGCCCGCCGGGTGCCAGACGCCGCACAGGTACTTATACTTGGAGGGGGTGTTGCTGGCGTCATCGCCGCACGCACGCTAGCCAAACAAGGTATCACTGATTTCATCATCGTAGAGGCACGTGACGAACTTGGCGGTCGCATGCGCAGCGCAGCGTTTGGCGCCCCCAATCGCCGGTTGACCGTCGAGCTCGGTGCAAACTGGATTCAAGGTACGCAAGAGGGGAATGGTCCCGCAAACCCAATCTTCGAGCTGGCGCTCAAACACAACCTAAACATCGTCGAAAGTGATACGGACACGAGCATGAGTACGTCGACTTGGACTCTTTTCATGCAGAAATATCTTAACGTGGGAGCGCGCAGCGACTTATGACGTGAACGGAGCAGTGGATTACCTGGACGTTTTCAAGAACGCGCTCGACGCGTTTACTCGATTCACAATCGCGGCTGCGGCGCGACTCCCCGGGAACCTCGTCGACTTGACGGCGCGTGCAGGTTACTCTCTGATAGGCCAGAAGCCAAGAACACCGCACGAAATTGTTTCCGAGTACTACACCTTCGACTGGGAGTTCGCACAGACCCCGGAGCAATCGTCTTTCATCGCTTCGGCCTGGGTACGATTTGCGTATTGTCCAGCGATGACTTAAGCGATCGACAAGTCTAACTGTTGCTAGGGAATGAACTGGACATACAATACCGATCAGGGGGGCTTCTCAAAGGATAACTTGTTCTCTGTTGATCAACGCGGGTTCAAATATATCATTCAGGCCGAGGCGGCAGAGTTCCTCCACCCGTCACAGATTCTCCTCCAAGCCACTGTCGCAACAATCAAGTATTCCGATTCGGCGGTCTCTGTCATACTCATGGATGGGACAAAGCTGACCGCGCAGTATGCGATCTGCACGTTCAGTCTTGGGGTGTTACAAAATGACGATGTTTGGTTCGATCCACCCTTGCCAGCGTGGAAGATCGAGGCAATTTACAGCATGACAATGGTAATAAATAGGGTTATATGTTTCAAGAAGAGATAAACAGTGACTAACCACACCCACAGGGAACGTACACTAAGATCTTCCTGCAGTTCCCTCAAAAGTTTTGGTTCGACACTCAGGTCTGTGACACACCTATCGAAATAAGGCACGCTGACGATATCGCGTTGTAAGTTCGCCCTATACTCCGATAATGAACGAGGGCGATATCCCGTCTGGCAAGGTCTTGACATCAACGGTTTCATGCCCGGTTCAGGTGTCGTCTTCGCTACTGTTACGGTAACGACAGTTCCTACACATCCAGATCCGTGCTCTGTTAACTGGGATACCAGGGCGACTATTCGAAACGTATCGAGGCGATGACCGACGCACAAGTTCAGTCTGAAGTGATGGAAGTATTACGAACGATGTTCCCGAATGTGTCCGTCCCGGAGCCCACGGCTTTCCTGTTCCCGCGCTGGTTCAACGACCCGCTGTATCGCGGAAGCTTCAGCACCTGGCCAGCAAGCTTCGTGCCGCAACACCACATCAACTTGCGTGCGTCAATTGGACGTCTCTGGTTTTCAGGAGAAGCGTTGAGTGCGAAGTACTTTGGTATGCTTTTCGGATATGTCCATAGCATGTGGTATCAATGACTGTGGTCACCACAGGGTACTTACACGGAGCATATTTGGAGGGCGAAGCGACAGGGAAGCAGATTGTAGGATGTATCAACGGCCAGGAGTGCAATCCCCAGCCCCCCATCTTAAGCATTCAGAACACCTATCCTTACGACTTGTAATTCATCACACCCTTCGAAACCTCTCGTACTGCACCGACCAGGGTATTTCTTTTGGCTATTTGTCATTTCTCACGTTGCGGGACCACCCGTACAGACTTTTAATGCTCACTTTCTCAACGGGTTTGACTCTTCATGTAGCATCACTCCGCATTTCCCTTTCCCTGTTTATACGTCCATCTGGCTGATCGGTACTCTTGTGATGTGTATACAATTATTTCAAGCTCCTTGAAGCCTCGAAATTCTGACAATAACCTGCTGTCTCCATTTCGTCCAAAGACAGTAGACCCATACTTCTGCACCAAATTCGTGCTATTGCTTTTGTCTTGGTAACCTCTCTGATAAAGCTCTAAGGTGGTCCTCGATTCATCATTGCCGGGCTCTTGCCGTTCACATTAGTCTTGTGTCCCATAAAAAAGGGGGCATGTCGTAAATAATGTGATGTGTATTCATTCCTTTTGCGTAGATGGCGTAGGGCGAAATCCAGTCCTTAAAGCTTAAGGTACCGGCGAGCATAACCGGCGTTGAGTGATTGGGCGTACGGCTATCCTCCGGTATTCTGGAAGGGTTCAGAGATTCCGGACCTCCTCGGTCTCGTCCCCCTCGTCCTCGGCCATGATGGTCGCTTTGGCGAACCCTCAGAATCCGAAGTTCGACGGGGACTATAGAAAGAAGTTGTAGGGTATAGCCTAGGAGAAGGGTTAATGTTATGAGAGAAGGAAGTTCGGCGTATTGAGGCCCTCCCTTTCCCAGGTGGAGGGACGTTCTGGTTGATTCTGATGGGCCCGTTGTGGTCCGTTGTGGTCCAGATGAGATTGTCTGTTCAGTGACAGCTGTGGACACTGAATATAGTGCTAAAAACCCTGAGTTTTAGTGAGCCGTTACACATCAAGCATCAGGCTATCCCACTAGCAGTGAGCGTACTATAGTACAGTACATACAGTACTGTAATAAAAGAGTTCAAAGTTCAAAAATGGGGTTTGAAATTAAGCCGCACGCTTACTCGTTATTACTCGTGGGAAAGATGCTCGACCTGATTTGAAACTCTCCTGCACCAGTCAAATCTTGAGTTGAATGAGAATTCTCTCGTCGCTACAAGATCTCTTCGTTCCTCATTCTCCGGCCTGTTACAATTCTAGGAGAAAGGGGTGCAATTTTACCGACGTATCCCGCTAAATGGGGTCCCTTTCTCTGAATCAAGTTTACAAAATTACATATAGTCACCAAACACTCTTTCCAGACACCCTGTCTACGAAAAGAGGCCCCATTCGATGTTGCTATACTGACGTGTTGACGCGTTCATTTGAGAATTCAGTGATTCCCGTCGGCTTTAAGGTTTGCACACTGGCAGGCCTGCGGCCACGCGCCACGTCAAGATAAGACTTGTATGGACGTCCTGTGCTTACGCTCGTCTGTCAACAACGATCTAGAGCAGTCATCTCTCTTGGCATCTCTAGTCTAGTGCTTGGTGGCCGTGACCGTCGCCAACTTCAACTTCGCAGTAATGTGCCGGGCTTGGCTTTCTGATTCTCTACATAAGAGGTTCATTCAGGGTGTCATACTCCCAGCGTACTCTCTTGAGACATTTCGGCAGTGTGTTTCCCTGTTGCGCATGACGTGCCAGTGAGACGACACAATGTTCAAGTTTTCCCTATCTCGCCATCCCATGGCAATCTGCCTACTCGTAACCTCTGTATTCGCGCTTCCGCGACCTATTCCAGCCCCAGCCGCGCCTGCCTCTGGGGCACCCTTTACCCGCGACTCGAATGCGCCACACATACAAGTACTCATACTTGGCGGGGGTGTTGCTGGTATTATTGCCGCCCGCAAGCTGGCCGCACAGGGAATCACCGATTTCCTTATCGTCGAGGCACGAGACGAACTTGGTGGACGTATGCGCAGCGCTACATTCGGCGCACCCAATCGTCAGCTGACCGTCGAACTCGGTGCAAACTGGGTCCATGGCACACAGGAGGGTGATGGTCCCGCGAACCCGATGTTCGAGTTGGCACTCAAACACAACCTCAAAACCACCAAAAGTCATCCGCAGACAAGCATAAGTGCGTCGACTTGATGTCCTCTTTCTTTCTTGTACGGTCACACAAGAATATCTGACTGGAGAGCACCCAGCAACTTATGACGCGAACGGAGCAGTGGATTACTTGGACCTCGTCCATGAAGCGATAGACGCGTATACTAAATTCACGATCGTGGCTGGCGCGCGTCTCCCTGACAATCTGGTGGACTTGACGGCGCGTGCAGGTTACGCTCTGGTCGGCCAGAAGCCCAAAACTCCACACGAAATGGTTTCCGAATATTACTGCTTCGACTTCGCATACGCACAGACGCCAGAACAATCGTCTTTCATTGCTTCGGCCTGGGTGCGTCTTGGGTGATATATTATGAAGAGTCGTGAACGATTGATAAGTCACCCTGTTTCCAGGGAAGCAACTTCACGTACAACGTAGATCAGGGAGGCTTCTCAGAAGAAGATTTGCTCTCGATTGACCAACGCGGGTTCAAGTCTCTCATTCAGGCCGAGGCGGCAGAGTTCGTGAAGCAGTCACAAGTCCGCCTCCAAGCCACTGTTGCGACAATTGGGTACTCAGACTCGGGGGTCTCAGTCACACTCACGGATGGGACGAAGTTGACCGCGGAGTATGCGATCTGCACGTTCAGTCTCGGGGTGTTACAGAACGACGACGTTCAGTTCTACCCGCCTTTGCCTGAGTGGAAGGTCGAAGCAATCCACAGCCTAACAATGGTAATAGATATGGCACCATATCTCGAAAAGATACTGACAATGACTTTGGCCGCCACAGGCCACGTATACCAAGATTTTTATTCAGTTCCCAAAGAAGTTCTGGTTCGACACGGAGGTCCGTATTACGCCTATATAAATTAAACAAGCTGATGATATTGCGTCATGAGGTCGCTCTCTATGCCGACAGCGAACGAGGGCGATATCCCCATTGGATGAGTCTTGATCTCGACGGTTTCATGCCTGGTTCAGGTGTCATTATTGCCACTGTTACGGTAGCGACAGCTCCAACAAATTGAGGACAAACTGCTAATTGGGACCGTAGGGCGACTTTTCGAAACGTATCGAGGCGATGACCGACGCGCGGGTGCAGTCCGAGGTGATGGGAGTACTACAAACGATGTTCCCGAATGTGGCCATTCCGGAGCCAACTGCTTTCTTCTTCCCGCGTTGGTTCAGTGACCCACTGTATCGCGGAAGCTACAGCACTTGGGCTGCGAGCTTCATCCCACAGCACCTCATCAACTTGGGTGCGTCTCTTGGGCGTCTCTGGTTTGCAGGAGAAGCGACGAGTGAGAGATACTTCGGTATGCTATTAGTTTATTGTTTTATTGTTTTATTTTCCTTCTCATAAATGTCGGTGAGATGGCGTGCTGATATCGGTTGGCTACAGGGTTCTTACATGGCGCATATTTTGAGGGCGAAGCGGCAGCCGCGCAGATTGTGCAGTGTATCAAGGGCGAGCGGTGCTACCCATCACCCCCCATCTTGTACGCTCAGAATACGTATCCTAATAACCCGATCCGTTAACATCATTAAAAACCTCTCATACTGCACCTGGGTAGTTTGGCTATTTGCGCATGGCTCATTTTCGTTTCGAGTACTGTCGTTTACATATTGAGAAGGCGTCAATCACCATAAGTGGCACAATCCTGGGATACGATATCGAGCCCACGCGATTTTGTTCCGTACGAGGAAAAATTAGAAACACAATTGAACGCGTCCTAGCCAGACCTAGCGGGGGCATCGGAGACGGAGCTAGCAGCTAGAGTCTAGTATGCCTTTGTTGCCTGTTCTACGCTGATGCCGCTACCCACGAACCCCAGATGAGGGGCGACCAGGAGAGTTGAATTCCTATGCCGAGTCTAAAACAGTCGCTTAGGCCGGACCTAGCCTGACAGGACAAGGGGTACAAGATGGTGCTGGCGGTCCCCTCTCTATCCAATATCGTGCTCGAGGCGAACCCTGTTGAGCGTGCGGGGCTCGTTCGTGGAGTTTGAGTACTAAGGATCCTCGGAGGGGACTGTCCTTGGCCAGGGGTGTTGAAGTTGAGCGTTCAAGTGCGAGTTACCTAGTTCCCCAATCTTTTCTGACAACATCTAGTGTGCCAGGCAGAGTATTTTTATCTCGCTTTGTCTAATAAAGTCGTTTCTGACAACGTCTGGTGTGTCAGCTCGCTGCGTTTTAATAAGGGATTGGTGGTATCCTCGTGGAACCAGGTGCCCGACAAAAGATTTTTCGGCTAGCAGAGGTTGTCTACGGCCTGGGCACACTGATAGAGGGAATGGGAGGGTAGGCCGTGAGAAATTCGACTGGTACGATTTTTGTTTACTCGACAATGATGAAACGAAATTGCTCGCAAGTGATATCACTGGTATCACCCCTCATCAAATGAATGGTACGAACATGTTAACTGATGTATCTCGCAGTCTATACCAAAATTTAGCAGAAAAAGTCGTCATCGTCATCGTCATTGTCTGAGTTTGCCTGTCCCATCCCTTTCATCCAGTGCTTCCACACACTCTTGCAAATCCGCGTCCATCTCAATGTCATCAGCTGTCTGTGAGCTTAGGAGTAGTTGGGTGTCATCAAGGGACTGACAAGTTCTTCGTCAAGTTCGCATTCCTCGTTGTCGTCCAAATTACTGTCAGGGACCTCGGTTGATGAACGAAATGAGCGGAGCTTCTGAGTTCGAAAACCGGCTGGTCCAAGCCTAGTGTTTGGCCCGACGGCTGGCCATCTTTTCCTCCGGGGGTGGCGCTCGCTCTCACACAAGGCTATATTTCCGCCTTTAGTGTACAGTAGCAACTTTATCTCCTGCCCCGTATTCCTCAGCCCATATCATGTACTTCCACGCCTCGTTTTACGCCTTAGGAGCGGCTTTGCGTCTGGCCTCTGGTTTCTACACCTTCCATTATTTTGGTTTGAGCCTGAACTCCTCCAGCCACGCATTTCGTCCAGCGTCCGATCTCCTTCCTATCTGCAGTCTGCCCTTGTTTCCGTTGCTTATACCATCTTATTACTTTCTTCCACCCGCCTCGCGGCTTCTGAGGCGCAGAATTTTCTCAAGACTATTTCGTCTAGGCTAGAGCGAGTGGTCACTCTCAGTCGCCATGACTACCGATTCGTGTAGGAACTACAAAGTCGCCTTCCGCTCCTACCTCAGAAACAAAAACTTGCGATGTTGGTGGGGTTGCGGGTGGTGTGCGCCCTGATTTCGGAGTTGGGACATGATGTGTCTATGATGTAAGGTAAATCATGGCGTGACTGTAGATAATGTCTGGGCCCTAATCTGCCTTCGCATTCAGGCAAGTGACCAGCACGAAAGCCGCAGCGGAGACGGCCTGCGCAGTTAGTCCGCAGAGATAGCAGGGGTTAGTGGTGGTAAGCCTGTCCAATGAAGGTCGTAGGAGTCACTCTCTGTCTGGTATGCCAGTCACAGTGATTGTGCTAAATGGGGGCCGAAGCCTTGAAAACCCTTGAGATAACGAGTCATCACAGGTCATCAGGCTCAGGGCTCTTTCCAGGAGCCTGGTACACCGATGAAGTGGCGGCCTCTCGGGTTGGCAAAAAATAAAAGGATATCTCCTGCGCGCTTGGATAACGGAGAGATCTGTACTCCACTGGTGAGGCAGTAAGGGAGGTCAGAACCAGTCAAGAGCCGACTCTACGTCCGCGGCAACCTGCGCCAAGACAGTGCCAAGCTCTGCGTGGGCAAGTGCGCAGGAGTTCGGATTGCAATTAGTGCCTTGTGAGGAAAGACCGCTGTCACTAATCTAGTAATTCCCCAAGCGACCCCATCTGGACATTTGGACATCTAAGAGATCTGAGAAGATCATGACTTTCCCGTTCGTCTTTCTTTCCAAAACAAAAACACTGGAGATCTACACAGATTTATAACCACAAGAAATCAAAATTCCAGGAGAGGGTGGTTTGGTACAGGAGTTCACACCTCGGATCCCGACGATCTCGATATCTCTATACGAATTCTTTTTATTGGGACAATAAAATGCATGGCAAGCACCCTGAATAATTAGGGTCAATATTTTGAGGCGATCGGGCTGCAGAAACAAAATTCATACATGGTACTCCCAGGGTGACAAAGGTCTGCAAAGGTGCGGAAAAACTCAAACCCCTTGAACGACCTGAGAAAAATTAAAATGCTATGCAGCAATATAGGCTTCTTTTTGGCACAATTTGAAGTGTATACAATGTGTTGTCGAAGCTACAGGAAAATTTATTGTTTTTTAAAAAAAGGTCCAGATACGATACTAGTAGTGTGTCCGGTGGTAGGAAAGCATACTCTTCTCAGTGGTATTCTATATATTTTGAATTAATTACTGTCTGCTTCCTAGGGGGTGATTCAAACTCAGCTGCACCAGTCAGAGCGACCCCCCTCTCAGTTATATGCCAGTGGCTGGCCAATGGCTGGCGAGTCCACAGCAAAATCCGATGTGATAGGCCCCGGACAATTCGAGTTTCAGAGCAAAGGTATTTTCAGAGCGGGTAGCCACCGACATTCGGCCCCAGCTAATGGGGGCGGGTTTAAATGGGCCCATCGATCTGTTGCAAAGCAAAGGGAACGGGTTGTCATTTTACTGACGTCACTACAGTGGTAGTCCCAGGGATGGGGACTCTTTCTCTGCTAACGGGTTGATCATAACGTATCCCCAGACGTATCCGTTGGATTTGGAATCAAACCCGCCATCGCGTATCCAAATTAAGTCGGCCCCGAATCTTGACGCAGTGGCAACCTGTCTTGTCTTTCCACGATGGGTTCATGATGGGTTTTTACCGACATCACAGTACTGATGTGAGGATACCACACGCACTGGCACTCGCTTGTCATAAACTATAGAATTCCCGTGGAACGCATCCCGGTATAAAAAATGGTTCAAGAAAACAGAATTCCTACATATAAGAGGTCCACGGATATAACTCTTCCACATCCTTTTCTGAGGCACCGCGCTGGTTTCGGCAGTTTGTTGCCTTACTGTGCAAAACGTGAAGCGACGAATGTTCTCGCTCCATGCCAGTGTCTTGGCACTAGGCCTCCTAATAAGCTCCATTTTCGCGCTTCCACAACCTGTTCCTGCCGCTGGCTCTGGGGCACCGTTGGTCCGGAAGTCGCCAAACACACAGGTACTTATACTTGGCGGGGGTGTTGCGGGCATCGTCGCTGCGCGGGCGCTTGCCGCACAGGGAATTGATTTCCTCATTGTCGAGGCACGAGGTGAACTTGGTGGACGTATGCGCAGCGCTACATTCGGCGCACCCAATCGCCAGGTGACCATTGAACTCGGAGCAAACTGGATCCACGGTACTCAGGAGGAGGGTCATCCCGCAAACCCGATCCTTGAGTTGGCGCTTAAACACGCCCTCAAAACCGTCGAAAGCGATGCGCATGCGAGCATAAGTGCGTCGACTTGACGTCCTCTTCCTTTCTCGCAGAAATATCTGACGGGAGAGCGCGCAGAAACTTATGACGCGAACGGAGCAGTGGATTACTTGGACCTCGTCCATGACGCGATGGACGCGTATACTCAATTTACGATCGCGGCTGGCGCGCGACTCGCTGAGAACCTCGTGGACATGACGGCCCGCGCGGGTTACGCTCTGATTGGCCAGAAGCCCAGAACACTACACGAAATTGCTTCTGAGTACTTCGTCTTCGACTTTACGGACGGACAGAGTCCGGAACAGTCGTCTTTCCTTGCTTCGGCTTGGGTACGTCATACATACCATCCAGTGATGAGTTGCGGGTGATAAGTCGCCTTGTTGTCAGGGAAGTAACTTCACATATAACGTAGATCAGGGCGGATTCTCGGAGGAAGACTTGCTTTCGATTGATGAACGCGGGTTCAAATATCTCATTCAAGCGGAGGCAGCAGAGTTCCTGAAGCCATCACAGGTCCGCCTCCAAGCCACCGTAGCAACCATCGGGTATTCCGACTCGGGGGTCTCGGCCACACTCACGGATGGGACAGTCTTGACTGCGGAGTATGCGATCTGCACGTTCAGTCTCGGGGTGTTACAGAATGACGATGTCCACTTCAATCCACCCCTTCCAAAGTGGAAAGTTGAGGCAATCCACAGCATGATAATGGTAATAAATGTGGCTTTATTGTCGAAAAGAGACAAAGGCCGATCTATGGCTATTCACAGGCACCGTACACTAAGATATTCCTTCAGTTCCCTCAAAAGTTCTGGTTCGATACGGAGGTCAGTGTCACGCCTATCTAAATAAAGCACGCTGAAGTCGCATTGTAAGTTCGCTCTCTATGCAGACAGTGAACGAGGTCGTTATCCCATTTGGCAAAGCCTTGACATCGACGGTTTCTTGCCGGGTTCTGGTGTCATCTTTACCACTGTCACGGTAGCAATGGCTCCCACAAATCCAGGCTAAACCCTGCTGACTAGGATCGCAGGGTGACTTTTCGAAACGTATCGAGGCGATGACCGATGCGCAGGTGCAATCTGAGGTGATGCAAGTTCTACGGGCAATGTTCCCAAATGTGGCCGTCCCGGAGCCCACGGCTTTCCTGTTCCCGCGCTGGTTCAGCGACCCGCTCTTTCGTGGGAGCTACAGCACATGGGCGCCTAGCTTCGTCCCGCCGCGTCTCGTCAACTTGCGTGCCCCTCTTGGAAATCTCTGGTTTGCAGGAGAAGCAACAAGCGTGAAGTACTTCGGTATGGGGGTTTTTTTTTTTTTTTTTCGAAAATGCCAGCGACATGTGGTGCTGATGACGGGGTTGATAACAGGGTACTTGCACGGTGCATATTTTGAGGGCGAAGCGGCAGCCTCACAGGTTGTGCGGTGTATCAAGGGCCAGCAATGTTCTCCCCTACTACCCCCCATCATGTATGCTCGGAACGCTTATCCTTACAACCTGTGATCCATCTCATCCCTCGAGGCCTCTCGAGCTGGGGTCAATCACTACAGCATAATGCCCGCTGCTATAGTTGGGGTAATACGGGGGCACCCGCACGGACTTTCGAAAATGCTTTCTTGACTCCACTGGCACTTGCCTCTTTCTTGGTTTATACGTCCGTCTGACTGCAGTGACCTAGTTTTTTTTTCGAACCCATTATAGTGGCCTTGGGGTCCATAGCCCTATGTGGCACTTTTACAACATGTTTGCTTTCCTGAACCGTAGTTCCTTCCACTATCCACTGGCAAATTAAATGGTCGCTTTTCAATATAGCATCTCCCCGCTCTCTAGGAGGAGGGGCTTTGCGATACGTCAGGTGTTGGGTTTATCGGGGCGCGCGTGACGCCAGGGCGAAGGGGCGGATTCAGAGATGGGGTCTTGCGTCAGTGACCTGTTCCCTTACAGCGTGTATTGTATGAGCCTCTTGTGGCTGCGGCTCGAAATTCTGACATCTATATAACTTACCGTCTCCATCTCACCCGAAGACCGCAGGCCTGTTCTTTTGAATTGAATGCGCGCCATTCCTTTCGCTCTCGTCTCACCTAGTGCGATTTGGTTTCGTCGACGGTAACTTTAGAATAGTTCTACAAGTCTAATTTATCCCCATGCTGTAGCCACATCCCGTATATCACTTTCCGCAGAACGGAAGGAAGGAGTAGATAAGGGGTAATAATAGCTAGATTACTCCAAAACGTTCCTAAATTCAAACGCTGGGCTGCCCGGTTCCGAGCTCTCGATTATCATGCGACTGTATCCCGTCGTGCCCGCCTCTACTGTGCGCCAGCGCCTCCTCGACGGACAAGACTTCCACATCGACGAGGGTCAACGTACGCTTCAGATAGGGTAACACCTCTCGCAGCACGTCCGTCTCCACGAACGGTAAAGTCCGCTTGAACGCCGTCTCGGCCCCAGATTCCGCGATGCGTTTCTACAACCAAAATCGAAAAAGTCAAAAAAGACAGCAAGGGGCGTCATCACGCACCTTGAACAGCTGCACAAACGGCATCGCGCGCTTGTCCTTGATCAGCCCGCGCTCAATCAGCACCGTGCGCACCCGTGAGTCGTCAACCCGCACAGCTGCGGGATCCCAGGCGGCCTGCACGGCCTGCACGCACGCGTCCTGCCACTCGGGGAAGCGCGTCGCGACGTACACGCGCAGCGCGCGGGGCTTCTTCGGGTCGAATGGCGGCGGGCCACCGCCCTTGTTGGCCTTGCCGAGCTTCTTCAGCAGCGCCAGTTCCGCGTCGCGCACCGTCTTGACCAGCGTGCGCATGTACGCGCCCGCGTCGATCGTCGGTGCGTCTACTGCCCGCGCAGGCGTCGGCCAGCGCGCGTGCTGGATTGACGTCGGGTGCTGCAGGATCCCAGCGCCAGATGTGCTCGGCGAAGTGCGGTGCGATGGGCGAGGCGAGCACCGCTGCGACGTTGATCCAGTATCTGACTAGGTCCGCGTGCATGCCGATGTCCAAGGTCACTTCGCGATACCAGTCAGCGGACCGACTGCAGCTCGTAGAAGCCGTATTTCATGGCGTCCTTGTAGAATGTCCTAAGCAAGCCGTGCAAGATCAAACGGGATGCTTAAAGAAAGTAAGAGTAGCATACAATTCATAGTGCTCTTTGGTGATATTGATCAGGTTGTTGATTTCCTCCTCGAAGACTTTGTCGTGGTATGAGTCTTTAGGTCCCGTGCGCAAGCCCGTTGCATCTTTGGTCATTTCCTGCAAGTAATCGTGAGACGCTTTGCGAATGTCAATTCGATCTGAGGTCTTACCTCGCACCATGTCAATAAAGTGTGTAAGCGCAGGATGTTCGCGTTCGCGTTCTTCTCTTCGAAGTTGGCGTCCTCAATGCCGTCGCCTGCGTCTGCCAACGCTAAGCGCGTCGCGTCTGCGCCAAACTTCTCTACGCTGTCTCGGAGCGTCAGTGAGTTTCCCTTGCTCTTGGACATCTTCTGTCCATTCAACAGCAAGTGACCATTTGCGCGCATGCTCAACGGCCACTTGCTTTCGGGGAAGATGGCGGCGTGATTGTAAATAGCGAAAGACAGATGATTGTTGATCAAATCTTTGCCAGAGGAGCGCACGTCGAATGGATAGAAGTATTCGTATTCGTGTTTCAGTGCGTCGGCCTTCTCCTTGTGTAAAGGAGCGTTGGCGGGCCATGGGCCATTGACGAAAATGTACTCCCAGATTTCGTCCGTCATTTGTTCTGGCGCAATGTCCAACTTGCCGCGGACCTTGCCATCGATAGACCCTACGGTGCTGTCAGCCAAGAGAATATGGCACGGATACATACACACCATGCAGCAAGTGTGCAACCGTGTAATAGCACATATAAATAGTCGAGTCGCTCAAAGACTCCACCAAGAACTGCGGGTCCCACGGCAGCACTGAGCCCAACCCATATGTTCGGGCGCACGCCCACTGATTTAGCCAAGCCAAGGTGCTCTCGAAACCATTCCGCGTCTCCTGGAAGTATGTGTTCATCCGGGCCAACAGGCTTGATAAGGCCAGCAATGAGCTCGAAGAGATCTCGGGGGTAACAAGGGGACGCACCGCTCTGCCTCTGCCCTCCATTTCGTCTCGCCGTAGTCCAGATACCATTGGTCCATCAGCGCGACTACACACTCGTCCGCACTTCTCGAGATCACCAAGCCCTCGGGCTCCGCATACGCGAACGCCACTCCATTTGCGATCATGCTGGCGCGTACTTTGTTCTTGGCTTCTTGCACCGGTTCGCCCTTGAACTCACCGACCAGCATCGTGCCGTTATAGAAGCCCTCCTTGTACGCGAGTTCCTTGGCGTCTGCCAACTGCTTGACGTCCTTCTGTGACACGATCTTCAGTTGTTTGACTAATGCAGGTGCAGACATTTCGCCATATGCAGGTGTCGAAAGAACCGGGACGGGGTCGAGAGCAGCCCAGGTAGGGTCGATCTTGTAGTACTCGGCCTTCTTGCGCAAGTCCATAAGGGTGGCGTAATCATCAGGCGAGTCGGACGGGACAGAGGTGACGACACCAGTGCCCTGGTGATATCGTGAGCTCAGAATTGACCGCCACCAGGAGGGTCGGAAATTCTACCTTGGTGGGAAGGACATTGTCCATGGGCAGGACGTATACCTCAGGGTACACCGAAAACGGTGCTTGGATTTTCGTGCCAACTATCGCACTTCCCTCCAATTCGGCCAATTGATTCACCTGCCCACGCACGTCGAAGATGCCCTGGAATGTCATATTACGCGCTGCACGCTGGGTGCATACATATGCCTCGCCGTCGTTCGCAGCGAACACGCCGTACTTGATGGCAGTGCCCACAAAGCAGTTGGTTTGGCCGTACCTGAACTGGTATATCAGGTGGATCATTCACCTCGACCAGACAGAAACCCACGAACATCGTCTCTGGACGCAGCGTCGCGGCGACCAAGTGTACCTTTCTGCCACCAAGCTTGCCCTCCAAGGCTTTCTGTGCCGCAGGACTCCACTCGATGACTTGCATCTTGACCCCCGTATATTCTTGTGGGCCGATACCTTCTCCATCGGCCCGGTCGTGGTCCATACAGGGCTGGCCATCTTTAGGGCTGTAGATGGTGTAGCGTTCGCCGAATTTGATCTTGCCTAATGCGTGGAGCTTGTTCATCTGCCAGCGCACAAATGTGTCGTAATAAGGGTTTGCTGGTGTCGTCATGAAAGAACGACGCCAGTCTATGCGCGTCCCCAAGGCGTGGTGGTCTGCCTGAGTACGCAAATGGTTTGTGGAACTTAGGACAAAGAAGAACAAAACTCACGATCGCGATTGGGGGGAAGTAGGTCAGCCAGTAGTATGGGTCCGCAAACTTTTTGATCTCGGAGCGTGGTACACCGATAGACTCCATGATTTGGAACTGATATGTGAGGCCCGTTGATTTGGCAGCCAGCTTTCCTTTCTTCCCTTTGTCAGCGCGGGGAGCAGAGGGATTACTCGACTCGACTGTCGGCTCTTCCTCGCGTTCCTCCGGTGTCTCAAAATTTTCGAAATCCTGGCCAAACATTTCCATCTCGCGAATGATTTTGTCTGAGGATGCCTACTCGCGCGCTCAGGACAGGTCCACGATGGGAGCAAAGTGTGACACACCTTTATGGGCATTCCGGTAACATGGAATCCGTGGGGGAATAGGACACGCTTGCCCAGCAGACGATGGTACCCCGCCGCAAACTCGATTTTTGAGATTGTGAACGCATGGCCCAGGTGCAGAGACCCATTCATGTAAGGGAAGGGGAAGTTACCGAACCATTTGGGGAACTTTTCGTGGATTTGTGCGGGGCTGAGGCCTGCGGTTTCCTCTTGTGTTGGCGCATCGGTTTCAAAGATGTGTGCTTGTTCCCACTCGTCCTGATACTTTTTTTCCAGGGACTTCAGATAGTCCCGTTTTCCGGTCTGTCAAACGATTTGGTCGTCAGCGATCAAGCTAACAAAACATAAGGAGGGACACACCTGAGCAAGTTCGATGATGTTTGACATATATGCAGAAGAAGAGAAAGATCCTGATTGTACAACTATTTTACAGCGGCTCTGAGAGCGCAACACGCGGCGCCAAAGAGCGTGTATTGTGCTAGACGATGTGAGTTGGAGATATAGATCGGTCGCTCTTCACGATGTGCGATGGCATCAACCACTCCGAGTCATTTTCCTTACAAGGTATCTTTATCCTTTTATGTACACTCAAACGCACGGTCACGAGATGTCACATGTGTGACAAGTCGCGTCGTGTCAACAACCAGCTCCTGTTCTCAAACCTGTTCTTGTCTGCATGCCTGGTCCACAGAACGCAAAGAAGAAAAAACACGCTCAGCGGAAGAAGCACAATGCCAGGGCTCACTCATCAATAGCAGCACAGAAGGCGTCCCCGGATCTCTCCTCAACTCTTGTAACGTTACTGTCACCTACGATTGCTGCACAGGAAGCTGATGAGGCTGAAACTCTGTGCCCAGACCCCCATGTAAAGCCTTCTGGTCTTGAGGACACTGTTCTCTCTATTCATGGCACGCCCTACGGACCCCCGGACGACCCAACGTTCATCCTCCTCTCCAACCCCATCATCGTCAACCACGGCGACGGCCCTCGTGTGCGAGACATGCGCGCCTTTCTCGATTCGTGGTTCGCGCAGCCCGCCTGGACAGCCGACCCACTCTGCGCAGAGTTTTCCCAGCACGAGATCCTTCAGATGCTCCGCACAGTGCTCCCTGAGGAGACTGCCCTCGTACGCCTCTTTCCCACTCCGCCGTTGCCACCCATGAATAAGCTGACGACCGTTCCCGCTCCGCGTGCACATTAGTGCCTGTGGTACAACAAGAGCAGACGTTTTGGGCGCGTCTGCCCCGCCTGTCTGCGCCCCTACTCGCTGGCCGACGCATCACCCGATGCCCCCGCCCTCCTCCTCTCAGAGCAGATTATCAGCGGGCTTTGCTCCCCGATATGTTTCTTTCTGGCTGCATCTGGTGTGCCAGCTATCGCCATGGCATTGGGTCGTATGGCTGAAGACCTCGACGACGCTACATGGGAGCTGCTGGACCGCGCAGGACCCACGCGCCCTGTGGAGGAAGAGATTGGGGCAGAGAGAAGCGTGGCCAGCATCGGCTTGGCGATGCTGCTCAAGATGACGAGACTACATGACTTGGGCCTTGCCCAGCTGTGTATGCCAGAGCTGGCATTTGATGAGGACGGTCGTCTGACTCAGACACGACAAGATCTGGGAAAAATAGGAAAGGAGGGGATTGCGCATACACGAACCTAGTCTGTTGTAGTGTCCCTCAGTATGTATCGTAGCACGTGTTGCCAGTATCGTATCGAACATTATCCAGAAATTAAGCTGCGCTCGCCCGCCGGCACTCTCGCCACTAATTACATTTTATCAATCGATGTTGTAGTTCAATTGCGGTCTAATTTAAAAATCAGTATGCCCGCCTAGCTCAATCGGATAGAGCGTAAGACTTTTACGGCAGTGGCAATTCCCGTGAGATCTTAAGGCTGCGAGTTCGACCCTCGCGGTGGGCTACTTGATTTCTTTTTTCTTTTTTCTTCGAAATTCTCAAGGGTCTTAAATCAATTCAAGATATCTCACATATTACGGGAACACATGTACTCCGAAGCGAAAATTGGGCCCGTCAAGTCAGCTTCCGTATCAAATCGCGTGCCGACGGCAAGCGGGGCATCCTGCTGCGCTCCCCCACCTCTCGCGGTGCCGCCTGGACGACCTCGCTCGCAGGGCGCTTCGTCCCCACTCCCGCGCCCCCTTCGGCCACCTGCCGCACGGATGCGTACGCAGGAGGATCAGACGCCGAACGTGTCGGCGGGCGACGGAAGAAATGCTTCAGTTTGCGCGCAGACAAAGGCGCAGGTACAGCAGGCGTCGGGATGGCGGGGCGCCGTTCGTCGACGACAACGCGGCCAGCCCCTATCTCTATTTACCTGCTGTGCATTGACAGCGGTGGGCACGGGCGGCAACGTGTGCTGGCCCACTGTACCCGGGAGGCGGCGGCGGGGCCTTTGTAGGACTCGGAGGAGGGCGGCGTCGTCCGCGTGCCCATCGCAGGCGCTGCGGTCGACCTGACCTTCAACACTGGCAATGCTGATTTCATCGGGGCGCGGGATTTCGGCGGCGTGGGCGGCACGTCTTTAGCCTCGGCCGGCTGGCGGGTTGTTGCTGCTGCTGCTGTGATACGCCGGGCAATGCCGCTGCGCGTGGACCGCACGGGCTCCCTGTCTCTGAGCGCAGCAAAGAAGGCACGTTGTCGTGAGCTGTGAGCGTTCGTGATGGCGAGCGGGGGCGGTTTGCTGTGGAAGCCGTCTGCGGGCTGCAAAATAGGAGAAGTGGAGCTGCCAGGACAGGAACTCGGGCGCCAACTTGGCCGAGCGCGATGACGTCAAATGGCGAAGCGGGGACGGAGACGTGGAACGCGCACTTACCTCGGGAAGGTATATGCATGCTAGGCTTTGTTCGGAAGGGCTGGAGACTACTGCAGGAGTGGACAGAGCGGGCGATCTCGCTGGCTCTTCTTCGCGGGCCGGCTCTGGTTCGAGTTCAGGTTCAATGAGGCGATACTTCTCCTTATCCAGGGAGGTAGGAGGGGGATGCAGCAGTTCCGCCGACCCCAGAAGGGGGAGCGGCCCTCTTCGACGACAGAGACTCCGCCGAACACGTCACCACTATTCTCGGGAGCGTCTGGCCCAGTTCGAGAGCGAGGTTTTCGAGCTCCTCGAGCATGTTGACCATGTCGTTTGGGAGTCCGCTCGCAGGGAACGCGCAAACTCCAGCGTCGTCCTTCTGCATCGCAAATTTCTTGGACGAAGATCGTTCCGTCCGACGCGTGCTCGCGTAGAAGACTGAACCGATGCGGTGCTGGCGCCGCGGAAGGGTCGACGGGCACAATGGAAGCGCGGCGAAAAAGCGACGATGAGAGGGTCCTTCCGGGACTGTCATCTCTCTTGGAGGGAGGCGAGGAGAGTATGTTGTCGAAGTGGAAGGGATCCTCGTCCTCGCTATCTGTGGGTGGTGATCGTCGGCGACTACGCATACACGGACTTTCCTGCTTCGTGAGGTCGCCCCCATTAGACTTGAACTGCTCATAACTAGACGACGACCTCGTATCCGAATGTCTTCAAATCGGCGGGTGAGGGAATTGCTGAACAGCGAGAGGGTCAGAGGACCTACTTTCCGCCCTCGGGCACTGGATTGCACCGTGCGGGGGATACTAGGATGCCCCGTTCCCGGTTTTCGTTCTGATATATTGTCAAATCGGGGACGGGAAATCCGAAAAGGGAGGCTTACGGAAACGAGGGAGAGCGGCTTCTGTACATGGCTGGCGTTGACTTGGAATTGTGAATCAAGGGCCACCCTGGGGGTGTTTCCCTGCCTGATTGCCGGCCTCGGGATGCGGGGATAAGTATATGGTAGATTCTGATAACTTGAAGCACCGCGGGTAGAGGAATATTTCCCTCGCCCTACCGGCGGCGAAGCTCGCACTTCCACCACCCGAGCAGGAGTGCCGTTGAGAGGGAGAACCGCAGTGACCTGTTGCTGAACACTGTCCGAAGTAATCATCGTGAAGGATAGAAAAGCTAGTCTGTATTCGAAAGAAAGGTAGAGAGTAGAGGTGCGAGTAGCACAATGCGGCTGGCAGAGAACGAAACCACGAAACTGAAGGAATTCAAACCAAAAGAGAAATACCAGGTATCTGGTTGACATTTTCAGGTGACCAAAGTCGACCACGCATTATAATATCAGAAGCGCATTTTCTGGTTTTGGGCGCCAAAGATCGTCCCCGCTACTAGTTTTGTTGTCAGTGAGACCCCGAAAACGATCCGCGCATACGGGACTGAGTACTGAGCAGTTGACATGGAGCTAAAAATTTGTACCAGCTTAATACCAGCCCATGGTGAATGTAGCGAACACCGTCGTTTCCGCAGGACGAAGCATGTGGAGAGGCTTCGGGTATCGTCGTCGAAAGAGTTGGTATTTAGAGCGTCCTTAGCATTGACACGAGTTTTATAGCTGCTTGGTAGGAACTCACGTCTAAAATTCAGATAAACGTGTGCCAGAATGCTGAACGGACGAGTGCTAGAAGCCGAGCCCGAGCCGTTCGCCATTGGTAAGAGAATCACGAAAACCAACCCTTTGGTTCAAAATCCTCTTCTTCCTTGACTTCTCCATCCCTTTTCTTCCTCAGATACTCTAAAATATCCTTTACACCTTCGGAATCTCCAGCAGAAGCGCGGCCATTCGTCCAGTCGACAACGATCGGCCATTTGATTGCTTGAGGACTCTTCTCGGCGAGACGTACCAAGCCTTCCGGAGAATGTGGCCTATCCGGTAACGAGGGGGCAGAAGGATGAGAGGATATGAGCGCAGAAACGTGATGTGGATCGTCGACGTCGCGAAGGGGCGGAAGGTAGTCTAGGATCGTACGGATCTGGTCCGCAGTGGGAGGAGTGTTTTCGATGACTTCTAAATTGAACTTGAGTGGAGAGGCAGACGAAACACCTGAAGGGTAAGGTGAAGATGCAGCAGCTCTTAGGATGGCGAGCGCTGTGGTAGAAGGGGCAGACGACGAATTATGACTACAGGGTGATGTTAAAGGGTGTGTCGTGCAGAGAGAGACAACTGCTCACAATATGGATAACTGGGGCTACGCAATGTAGTAACTCAGGTAAGCCCATTGAATTTTTAACAGACAGGACTTACAATTGACCTTTTAAACGCGGAGAACATGGCGGAGATGATGAGTGCACTGCCAGTGCGAACCTCTCTGACGTCATCTGTTCTCGGTACCTAATTCCATTCCGTCCACGCACTGGCTTGGGTAAATGGTCCAAGGCCAGGAAATCCTTATGGTCATTCTTGTTCGCCTCATTACTGTACATCGAATAAAGTACATTTTGATTATATCCCACTCGTGAGACGTGGGCCATGCAGGGCCCGAAGGCGCATCAACTATACTACTGAACAGTACACTAGAAAATTTCACGTCCTACTTACTTCACTCTCCTTTTTGGCCTACGGAAGACCGTAAAAGACGACGCAAAATTCTGCGACGCAAACTATTGGTACGCTTCCCTCTATCGCTGTGACTCTGGGTACTGTGACTCGGGGCATGGCTCCCTTCACCCTCGGCTTCTGAACCCTCCTCTATCGCAGATATCTCTCCCTGGTGTGGATGTATCGTGCTTGTTGTACGGGGGAGTAGTCCCTCAGATTTCCCTAAGAAGCTGTTCAATCGTGTCTGAGTTTGTGCGAGGTTCTGATCCAGCTTCTTGCGGTATTGCTCCATGGTTAGGCCCGTGGAGACCGATAACTCCAGTAGGGCCATCCGATGATGGTCTTGAAGAGCACCGTCCTTGGCAGTGGCAGATTGGATCGAGTCCAACCTGAGTGCGCCCTTCATCACATGTATAGTCAGTTTCCCACCGAGCACGAGCAGGTTATTAGATACCTCGAAAGCATCCATTACAGATGAAAGCGCACGGAGCACACTGGAAAACCGTTCAAGCTCCAAGGCTTCAGTGGAGGATGCTTTGAGACCTGCTTCATTTAACTTCGGGGCTGAGAAGGCCCCCAGCTTGAATAAGATATCTTTGAAAGTCCTGTTCAATTGGTGTATTGCGATGCATTAGTAACTATCCAGTACACTACGAATTGACGCTTACGTATGCAGGAGTTTACAGGGACCTTCCAGTTCCCCAGCACTGACGGCATCTTTGAGGAGAATTTCATGGGTCAACGCGATAAATAGTTCGGAACAGCAGCGGGTTTCTTCGTCAGTCCGAATAGGCACACGTTGCAAAAAGTCTCCATGAAGCCCCACTGCCTGGAGGAGCACTCTTCCTGCAGGCACCAGACGGGTCTCTGCGTACGGCAACAAGGTAGTACAAAGGAACCGAACCTGCCAGATTAGGGCCTGTGCGGCGGGCAGGAGCTCTATTCAGCAATAGCGAAAAAAAAAAAAATTAGACAGAAAGCGCACGTCGGGTGAAACACTGGCAGAGTGTCCCAATGGCATTGCAACTGGCAGCGGGCGCACACGGCGTGGGTACAAGACATTCTTGCGACTATTGCGCGAACGTATCGAGGTGACAGAATAGGGAAACGACGTGATTGAGGAGAAGGTAGAGGTTGAGTTCGTTGTTAAAGACGACAACGGCGACGTATTCGCAGTGTAGTATGACTGAGATGAACCTGTCGAGAGGAGTGAGGCCATTCTAATGGGTCGCAGCCGGTAGGGAGGATCCGTAGGGTCGGAAAAATGGAAAGGAAAAGCTGAAATCGTAGTTGGGACCTAATACCAGCAAGTACACGTTATATGGTGGTATGTCATGCACCTGGCGGGCGCGGCACAGCCATGCCGCGCCCCCGAGTCCATCTTCACAGTGTCTTGGTGGTGTGACCGCGCAAGCGCAGGAGCCTTGAGCTGGCAGAACTATCACAGCCTGCGGAGTTAAGACCAAAACAGTGTACCAGTGCTAAAACTCAGGCCACACCGTGATGGATAACTCCCTATGCCGGGCGGGGGTGATATTTCGAAAGAAATGAGAGGTCCATCCTGACTTCCGGCACTCAGTGGCAAGGCCTGTTTGTCGAAAATTTCGATTTCGCCTCCTCGTTCTAGGTAAGGCCAAGAGCGTCCCGATACGCTGAGTCTGGAAGAACAGTACCCAGGAAACCGAGCCAGCTCAGCCAGTCGGAATTTCTGTTTTCGTCTGGCTGAGCTGATTCGCTGAGTCTCGGCTGGAGTGGTCGCTCGCTCATGTACAGCCCAGGAGCTAAGCTGGCCTAGCCAGATGAAAATGGTAATTATATGTGGTTGGTCAGCCTATTAGGTTTGTCGGGTGCAGTAGCATGTCAGCTGCTTCCTTACACGATGCAGTTGTTAGTAAGTCAGAACGTGCGGCTTCCCATTGCTCAAGGACCAAATCCAATCAATCAAAGACTAAACGCTGAAGTCGTCGGACCAATTATAGCAGGCACTAAGTTAGTACGGGTGATGGGGAGGATCCCACGGTGGAGAAGAGGGGGCAGTGCACAGTGGTTCGGACTTTGATACTACTGTAGTGGTACCGCTACTGTTGCAAAAGTATGCGCTGGGGTAGCGATTGACTAATCGCAGACTTCTCACGCGCCGGCGAGAATGGACCGCTGTACTGCAACTCAACTTCAACCTCTGAAATCTCTACTTTTAAATATTGTTTTGTGTCTTTTATATTATGTAACTTACTGTAGTAAATAACGCGTAAACAACGCATGTGTGAGGGGATTGGAATGCAAGGGAGGGGGGACACATCCTCCTCCTCCTCCCAATTTGACATGCCCGCCACTTTGAAATCCCCATCTGTCCCTCTATTACAGAAAACCTTCACATGTTCTGGACTCCTGGATCCGACTGGCAGCTAACTGAAGACCCCGCTATGTCACACCGGTATGGGAGCATTACACTAAGCGATGGCCCACCTTCCTCACCAGGGTGTAATGCTACCACAGCGTTTAGTTCGACTTGAACTCGTATGAAGGTGTTCACGACTTAGCTAGTTGTTGACTTGTCCGCAAGGTCTCAATTAGCCCGTAGAATATGGCTAAGGCGATCCACAGTACTCGTCCTAGTAGTACTAAGGCCACTCCGACTTGACGTGTCGAAAGGGCCAGGGTCCTAGACTCGAAGGTCAGGCTTCAGAAGAGGGCGTCTCCCTTTAGAAGTAGGAAGGCTCGAGAGTCCTCTTGTAGACGAGTAAGAATAGTGGTATTGGAGAAGAAGACCAAGATGCTCTTCTTGGTCTTCGCAAGCCACTATTTATACATATTTCAGAGGCAGCTTTAAAGCTCCTCTTCGAGTAGTGTCCTGTAGCGTAAGTAGCTCGAACCCTACTACAGCTATCCTAGTAATGAGTCATACTAACTATCACATGCTAGTACTACTCGTGCTGACTGATACGAATGGTCCATGACTAATACTCGCTTACTATCGTAGTCATAACCGTATAGTAAGCGTCCACTTCAATCCTCGTACCGTAATGTGAGTCCGCGAGGCTCCGACCGTAACATCACCCCCTTCTCAGGAGCGATGCCCACGTCGCCGGCTCCTCCCATCCATCCCGCCTGTATGTTACGTTTCGTTCTCGGACTGCGCGGCCCGGTCGTGGACTCTGACGTATTCGCGATGACTCGATATGTCAGATGTAATGTGTCATGGACTTCGGATCTTACTGCCTCGTGTTTCGGCTGACTGATGATCTCCATTGTTGTACGTACTGATGATTACGCCTGCTGACTGATGACTCGATTGTTGTACGTGTTGTGGATTACGACGACGACTGCGCATTCTATTATTAGAATACGCTACTTACGCTATTGGCTACCTACAAGTTCAAGCGGAGTCGGAACTAACTCCCTTACATGTATTTAAGCTCGCAGTAGTACAGACCAGGATCCCCATCTTGGTCTTCTTCGAATACCACTTTCTGACTCGCCTTCTGTGCTAAGGACTTGCGATAGTCCTTAAGTGAACTAGCTCCGGCATATCCCTCTAAGACCAAGGGGATCCCCGTGACACTATCTCCATCTTCCTCCGTGAATGGTAGATTCGCCAGTAGTATCCTATCTGCCCGGAACTACGTGCCACCTCGTCTTTGAATACCTCAACGCCCGGACCGCCCGTCCGACTCATTGCTACTACATCGTCGACCACCTCCAGTGGGAATACGTCCACACCGTCCCAAGTCCACCAGCAGGAGTCCCCATAGCGGAGCCCCTTTATACGTATAGGGATTCTACCGGCACGTATCAGCCTCATCCCGCAGTCTTCCCACTATCGGACATACACAGATTCCACCCCCGAGGGAACCCACGTTATAATAGTGCCTAAGTCAGGCAAACGTCCGTGGTAGACGTTACATTAAGACCAAGATCCTTCAACGTGGCTTCCGCAGTAACAACCCGCGACCTTTGGATTCCATTCCGACCCTATCACATCGACAGAAGAGGGGAACGCAACGTCCCCAAGCAATATCTCAAGGAGGCCTTTTGGCAGACAGAACAAGGAGACCCAGGCTACGTAGTCCTCTACACCTACAAGGACGGAAAGACCGGACTCATTCCGGTAGAATTTAACTTTGAACACACCTGTTGGACAGAACTCAAGTGGGACGCCCTCCACTACAAACTACAAGTCGTCCGACCCGCAGGATCGAGCCTCAAACTCGACATATTACAAAGCGAAGTCACCACCAGAGACCAGTGGGGCCCCATCGACGGACAAGAGGAAGAACCAGTCCGCTCTCCCACGCCAAAGACACCCGCACCATCCCCTTCGTTGGGAAGTAACCCAGAGGAAATTCGAATCCTCGAAGCACAAGCCGAAGAAGAAGAAGCGCAATTGGGATTATTAGCTGAGTCCATCCCCACAGACATGACCACTACTATCACCGAACAACCCGCCATGTTCCAGGAACCCACGCGCATCAGCCGTGGAGAAGACCCCCCCCCTCCAGGAGGACATGGAGGAGGAGGAGGAGGAGGCGACGGAGGAGGCGATCCGGGAGGACCCCTCTTCACCGGACCCAACGTATCAAGCGGAACCAAACCCGAGAAGTTTATGGGCAAGGAACCCCTCGTATTCACCAGAGACCGCACCAAAGTCCAACAATTCCTCACCCAATGGGAGCTATTCGTAGAAACCAACTACGACAACCCTGCGTTCACCCTCCCCTACCGCAAAGCACTAATCTTCCTGACCTATATCCAGGGGGAACACGTCAACGAATGGGTCCTCTCCACCACCAAGTGGATCAAGGCCTACAAGGCCAAACACGGCCCTTACGACAAATGGATCTGGGAAGCTATCGAACTCGGCTTCCGCAACACGTTTGCCGACACTCTCGAAAAGGAAAGGGCGCAACAAGAGCTCCAGAAAGGCTTCCGCATGGAAGGACAAGACATCGACTCATACATCGCCAAATTCGAGAAAGCAGTCCGAGAAGCGGGATACCGCTTCGACGACTCGCTCGTCCTGGACAAATTCACCAGCGGACTCCCGGTGGAGTTATACAAGAATGCCTACAACTTCCATAGTCCAAACACGTACGCACAGTGGAAGGTAGCCGCGCTAGAACAACAGCGCAAATGGATGCATCTTCAAACGCGTTTGGGGGGACGTAAACCCCCAGGACCCGGTAAGCCAGGCAACACCTCCCTCAGAACGTTCAACGCTCCAAATCGTCCGCAGCAACCGCGCCAAGGGTGGCAGGCGTTTAGGAATCACCCTGACGCCATGGACACCACACCAGGAAGGGTTAGAGCTAGACTCGCGGGATCGGAAGAAATCGACTACACCAGACCCCCGTACACTCCCCAAGGGGGACGACCGAATCAAGGAATCATCGACAAGAAGAACCTCCTTTGCTACAACTGTGGCAAAGCGGGCCATTTCCAACGCGACTGTCGACAACCTCGCCGCCCGCGTAACAACGCGAACTGGCAACCGCGTCAAGGACGAGGGGCATTCATAGAAGAAATCCAAAGTGTAACCGAAGAACCCCTGATTCAACTTGAAGATGACGGCGGCAGTAGCCGCGGCGCCCGCGCCACCACTGATACGCCACAAGAACGGGCGACCAGCTGGATAAACGGAGTTCGAAATCTCGACGATGAGGCCAGGGACCTGGTAGTTCGGGACTTATTGGGGCGAGAGGATTTTCAAAGCGCCTAAACCCGACGGCCTGGGTGAGGGCATTACGGTGTAATTCTGTGTTCATAACGCGCTATCAATCTATGCATGTTCCAGTTTCATTGCGCGCAAGTTACGCCATGGCCGACAAAAGAGCACTAGTGGACTCCGGAGCCACAAACAACTTCATACATCCAGACTTCGTCAAAAGAATGAGGCTAGGCTCCAGGGAGCTAGAACGCCATCGAAAGATCTGGAATATCGACGGCACACACAACAAAGGGGGCAAAATCACCCATTACGTGGATCTAGAAGTACAAACCAAAGGAATCGTCAAAGAAATGAGATTCCTAGTCACCGACGTGGGAGGGGAGGATATCATCCTAGGATACCCCTGGCTGGCAACCTTCCAACCCGACATCCAATGGGCCACTGCCACCCTAAACGAAGCTGAGTACCCAGTAGTCCTGCGAACTACAAACCCCTCAAAACCCCGGGTAGATCCGGTCATCGCCAGACTCGTACTCGAAAAACTGCTACTACCGAACAAGCAGAAGATCGAGGAACAACTTAAAAAGGAATGCGACCTCGAAAACACTCGCCTCCGCGCAACAATGTCAACGGAAATGGCGATCGAAGCCAAGCAATACACGGAAGCAAAAACGGTACCGGAAGAATATCAAAGGCACGTCAAGATCTTTAGCGAGGAAGAATCGAACCGATTCCCACTGTCAAAACCGTGGGATCACGCAATCGACTTCAAGCCGAACGCCCCGGACACTATCGACTGCAAGGTTTACCCTATGAGCCAAGCCGAAGATATAGCGCTTAAGGAATGGATTGACGAACAACTGGCCAAAGGATACATCAGACCATCGAAATCCCCGTACGCATCATCGTTTTTCTTCATCAAAAAGAAGGACGGAAAACTACGCCCCGTACAGGACTACCGGAATATCAACAACTGGACAATACGGAACCAATATCCTCTCCCACTCATTCCGGAACTCATCGCCGATCTAAGCGGGGCTTTCATATTCACTAAACTGGATATTCGCTGGGGATACAACAACGTAAGGATCAAAGAAGGGGACCAGGAAAAAGCAGCGTTCAAAACGAAATACGGACTCTTCGAACCAACGGTAATGTTCTTCGGACTGACTAACTCCCCGGCAACCTTCCAAACCATGATGAACGAAATCTGCAAAGATCTCATCGCGCATCACGAGACAAAAGGGACGGTCATTAGGGTATACATGGACGACATAGGCATAGCAACCCGATCAACGGAACAGGCACACATCGACGCGGTACACGATATACTAGACCTTTTAGAGGAAAACGACTTATTCCTCAAACCGGAAAAGTGCATCTTCCACGCCCCTAGCATCGATTACCTGGGGGTAATCATTGAAAAGGGGGTGACACGCATGGACCCCGTCAAAATTTCCGGCATCAAGGACTGGCCAACCCCCAAAAACGTCAAACAGGTGCGATCATTCCTAGGTTTCTGCAACTTCTACCGTGCTTTCATCCGAAATTTTGCCGCACATGCACGACCCCTCAACAAACTCACACGCAAAGACACCAAATGGACATGGACCACCGCGGAACAAGAAGCGTTCGACAAAATCAAGAAACTTGTCACGGAAGAACCGGTATTGGCACACGCTGAACTCAAAGATCAATTTGAGCTGGAAGTAGACGCCTCAGGATTCGCAGTAGGAGCAGTACTACTCCAACGAAAAGGAGACGGCAAAAGACACCCTATAGCCTACTACTCCAACACCCTCAGCGCAGCAGAAAGAAACTACGACATCTACGACCTGGAATTGCTAGCAATCGTCAAAGCACTAAGGAACTGGCGACATTACCTAGCAGGATCTCCGCACAAGATCAAAGTATTCTCAGACCACATGAACCTCCAATACTGGCGCTCCCCGCAAAAAATAAGTCGCTGGGTAGCTCGGGAAGTACTAGAACTCTCTGAATATGACATCGAGATTCACCATATCAAAGGGACGGCAAATGGAAGAGCCAACGCCCTATCTAGACGCCCAGACTACGACCAGGGAGAAGGCGACAACGATCAGGTGACCGTGCTACCAGATGAGATCTTCGTCAGGGCCGCAGCAATAGATACCACGGAAGACCCCCTCCGCATCAACGCCACCATCTCTGTAACGTTACCACAGGAACGTTATGTGCGACGTGCACGTCACTAAGTCGTTCAGGCCGAGGTAACGGGGCGTGGGTCAGCCGGTTAAGGCCAAGTTCGATGATGAATAAGCACTACACGGTCTCCTCAGACACGAGAGTGGTAGTCGGGGGTTCTGGGGTTCAAGCGCAACGGCGAACCAAAGTCGTGCTCAAGCGAAACAGCGAGCCAATAGTCGTTCGTGGATTGACAACGATGTGGTATTACACAAGAAGTCAAGTCTACCGTACAAGCTAGGTAGCGTGCGACTTATATAATAGTACAGGATGTTTGTACACAACAAACATATGGCGCAATACGTGGAGTCCTGAGTAAAAGCAGAACAAAGGCAGAACTATAGTCGGAAGTACAGTGATTGCGCGGGGTCATGTGGGAGTCAGCTGAGACCGGAGCGCCGTGAACTTTGATATACAAGGAAGGGGGCATGACGGCGTATCGTACAGCGAAGAGATCATGGGAAACGATTGGGCGCGTGATGAGTTATGGGTGTAACAAGATGGGGCATAGGAATAAGAAGTAAGGAACGAAGGCATCCATGGGAAGAGAAGGGAAGATCGTAACATTACCCCCCTGTCAGACCTGAAGTCGCCACGACTTCAGTCACTGCCGACGTAGTCGTACACGTCGGCGCTAGGGTCATTAGTTTCGTCGTCCCGGTCATCTACCGGGCACACATGCCGACGCAGGAACAAATACCTGCCTCGCTCTCCGCACCGCCTACACGCTTCGTACTGCGGGCATTCAATCTCGTCATGCCGCGCATCGAACCTCAGGCACTTCCCGCACCAGCGAGGACGCTCCGAGGGTTCCTCAAACGCCGGGGTGATGGGCGCGAGTGTAACGTCTACCACGGACGTTTGCCTGACTTAGGCGCTGTTGTGACGTGGGTTCCCTCGGGGATGAAACCTGTGATTGTCCGAGTGCTCGGGAAAGACCGCGGGGTGAGGCCAATACGTGCCTGTAGAGTCTCTATACGTATAGAGCGTCTCTTCTACTGGAATGCCTGGAGGGGGACCGGGGACTTTGCGAATATATTCCCAGTCGAGGTTGTCGACGATGTAGTAGCAATGAGTTGGACGCGCGGTGCGGGAATTGAGATACTCGAAGACGAGATGACACGTGGTACCAGGTGGGTAAGTCACGGTCGGCTGATCTACCATTCACGAGGAGAGATGGAGATAGAGTCACGGGGATCCCCCTTGGTCTCGAAGGGATATGCCGGAGCTAGTTCACTTGAGGGACGCTGCGAGTCCCTAGCACAGAAGACGAGTGAAGAGTGGTATTCGAAGAAGACCAAGATGGGGATCCTGGTCCGTACTACTGTGAGCTTAAATACAAGTAAGGGAACTATTTCCAGCTCCGCTCTAACTCGTAGGCAGCCAATAGCGTAAGTAGCGTATCCTAATAATAGAATGCGCAGTCGTACTCGTAATCCAGAACACGTACAACAATAGGGCATCAGTCAGCAAGCCTAATCACGATCACGTACAACAATGGGAGTCATCAGTCAGCACAACACGAGGCCACGAGATTCGAAGTCCATGACGTATTACTGCTAACGTGCCGAGTCATCACGAACACGTCAGAGTCCACGACCGGTCCGAAGCAGTCCGAGACAAAACGTAACATCACCCCCTTTTCAGCATCAAGCCCCAGCTTGATCCCGCATGACTGCGAGGGGGTTGGTGCCCACGGCGCGCAAGGCCCGAATGCGAGATATCTCCTCCGCGTCTCGTTCCGCCTTGGGCCCGCGGTGAAGCGAGGCCCGGATGTTCTCGATGCGGTCTATCGCATGCGCCCGCTGATAGTCGGCCCGACGCACC
>JAKELG010000670.1:0-16430 GCA_021527035.1 Lactarius vividus
AGACTCTCTACACGTATAGGGATTCCACAGGCACGTATTGGCCCCATCCCGCAGTCTTCCCAGAGCACTCGGACAACCACAGATACTACTCCCGAGGGAACCCACGTTACAACAGCGTCTAAGTCAGACGAACGTCCGTGGTAGACGTAACATTAAGACCAAGATCCTTCAACGTGGCTTCCGCAGTAACAACCCGAGATCTTTGGATCCCGTTCCGACCGTATCACATCGACAGAAGAGGGGAACGCAACGTACCCAAACAATACCTCAAAGGAGCCTTTTGGCAGACAGAACAAGGAGACCCAGGCTACGTAGTCCTTTACACTTATAAGGACGGCAAAACCGGACTCATCCTGGTAGAATTCAATTTCGATCACACTTGTTGGACAGAAATCCGGTGGGACGAACTCCACGGCAAACTACAAGTCGTCAGACCCGCAGGTTCAGGCCTCCACCTCGACATTCACCAAAGCGAAACAACCACCAGAGATCAGTGGGGACCTATTGACGGACAAGAAGAAGAACCAGTCCGTTCCCCTACTCCCAAGACACCTGCACCCTCCCCATCCTTGGGAAGCAACCCCAAAGAAATCCGCATCCTCGAAGCACAAGCAGAAGAAGAAGAAGCACAATTGGGATTACTAGCTGAGTCTATCCCTACAGACATGACTACCACAATCACCGAGCAACCAACAACATTCCAGGAACCCGCACGCATTAGCCGTGGCGGAGGACCTCCGCCAGGAGGGGATGGAGGAGGAGACGACGGAGGAGGAGACCCAGGACGGCCGCTCTTCACCAGACCAAACGTGTCAAGCGGAACCAAACCCGAGAAGTTCATGGGCAAGGAACCCCTCGTATTCACCAGGGACCGCACCAAAGTCCAGCAATTCCTCACCCAATGGGAACTATTCGTAGAAACCAACTATGACAACCCTGTGTTCACTCTCCCTTATCGCAAAGCACTGATCTTCCTCACCTACATCCAGGGGGACCACGTCAACGAATGGGTCCTCTCCACCACCAAATGGGTCAAAGCATATAAGGCCAAACATGGACCTTACAACAAATGGATCTGGGAGGCCATCGAATTAGGCTTCCGCAACACATTCGCCAACACACTCGAGAAGGAGAGGGCGCAACAAGAACTCCAGAAGGGCTTCTGAATGGAAGGACAAGACATCAACTCCTACGTCGCCAAATTCGAGAAGGCGGTCAGAGAAGCAGGATATCGCTTTGATGACTCTTTAGTCCTGGACAAATTCACCAGCGGACTTCCGGTGGAACTTTACAAGAATGCATACAACTTCCACAGCCCAAATACGTACACCCAATGGAAGACAGCCGCGCTCGAGCAACAGCGCAAGTGGATGCACCTTCAAACACGTTTGGGGGGACGAAAACCCCCGGGACCCGGTAAGCCAGGCAACACTTCTCTTAGAACCTTCAACGCTCCAAACCGCCCTCAACAGCAGTGACAGGGGTGGCAGGCATTCCGGAACCACCCGGACGCCATGGACACTACCCCGGGAAGGATCCACGCTCGACTCACGGGTTCTGAGGAAATCGACTACACGCGACCCCCGTATACCTCCCAGGGAGGACGATCCAACAAGGGGATTATAGACGCAAGCAATGTCAAGTGTTTCAACTGCGGCAAACTAGGCCACTTCCAGCGCGATTGCCGCCAACCGTGCAAACCCAGACCTAACGCAAACTGGCAGCCCCGTCAAGGCAGGGGGGCGTTCATCGAAGAAATCCAAAGCGTCCAAGACGAACCCTTGATCCAACTCGAGGATGACGGCAGCAGTAGCCGCGGCGCCCACACCACCACTGATACGCCGCAAGAACGGGCGACCAGCTGGATAAACAGAGTCCGAAATCTCGACGACGAAGCCAGGGACCTGGTAGTTCAGGACCTGTTGGGGCGAGAGGATTTTCAAAGCGCCTGAACCCGACGGCCTGGGTGAGGGCATTACGGTGTAATTCTGTATTCATAACGCGCTATCAATCTATGCATGTTCCAGTTTCATTGCGCGCAAGTTACGCCATGGCCGACAAATGAGCACTCGTGGACTCCGGAGCCACCAACAATTTCATACATCCGGAATTCGTCAAACGAATGAGGCTAGGCCTCAAAGAGCTAGACCGTCATCGAAAGATCTGGAATATCGACGGCACACATAACAAGGGAGGCAAGATTACCCACTGTGTGGATCTAGAAGTACAAACCAAAGGAATCGTCAAGGAGATGAGGTTCCTAGTAACCGACGTAGGAGGAGAAGACATCATACTGGGATATCCGTGGTTGGCTACGTTCCAACCCAATATCCAATGGGCCACAGCCACCTTACACGAAGCTGAGTATCCCATCGTCCTTCGAACTGTCAACCCTACAAAACCTCGAATAGATCTGGTCATCGCACGTCTCGTACTCGAAAAACTGCTCCTTCCAAACAAGTTAAAAATCGAGGAGCAACTTAAGAAGGAGTGCGACCTCGAAGACACCCGTCTACGCGCAACAATGTCGACAGAAATGGCTATTGAGGCGAAACAATACACGGAAAAGAAAGCGGTCCCAGAGGAATATCAACGACACGTCAAGATCTTCAGCAAAGAGGAATCCAACCGGTTCCCACTGTCCAAACCATGGGACCACGCAATTGACTTCAAACCAAACGCACCGGACACGATCGACTGCAAAGTTTACCCAATGAGTCAAACGGAGGACAAAGCACTCAAGGAATGGATAGACGAACAACTGGCCAAAGGGTACATCAGACCCTCTAAATCCCCGTACGCATCATCATTCTTCTTCATCAAAAAGAAGGACGGAAAACTACGCCCTGTGCAGGACTACCGGAACATCAACAACTGGACGATACGCAACCAATACCCTCTCCCACTCATTCCAGAACTCATCGCCGATCTAAGCGGAGCGTTTATATTCACCAAACTGGACATCCGCTGGGGTTACAATAACATAAGGATCAAAGAGGGCGACCAGGAAAAAGCAGCGTTCAAAACGAAATACGGACTCTTCGAACCAACGGTAATGTTCTTCGGGCTAACCAACTCACCGGCAACGTTCCAAACCATGATGAACAAGATCTGCAAAGATCTCATCGCGTATCACAAAACCAAAGGTACGATCATTAGGGTATACATGGACGACATAGGCATAGCCACTCAATCAACGGAGCAAGCACATATTGACGCGGTACACGACATTCTGGACTTATTAGAAGAAAACGATCTGTTCCTCAAACCGGAAAAATGCATCTTCCACGCCCCTAGCATCGATTACCTGGGGGTAATCATTGAAAAGGGGGTGACACGCATGGACCCCGTCAAAATTTCCGGCATCAAGATTTGGCCGACCCCCAAAAACGTCAAACAGGTGCGATCATTCCTCGGCTTCTGTAACTTTTACCGCGCTTTCATTCGAAACTTCGCCACACACGCACGCCCCCTCAATAAACTCACGCGCAAAGACACCGAATGGACATGGACAACAATAGAACAAGAAGCCTTTGACAAAATCAAGAAACTTGTCACAGAAGAACCGGTACTCGCACACGCCGAACTGGAAGATCAATTCAAACTCGAAGTGGACGCCTCAGGATTCGTGGTAGGAGCTGTGTTGCTCCAGCGAAAAGAAGACGGAAAGAGACACCCCATCGCCTACTACTCAAACACTCTAAGCGCAGCAGAACGAAACTACGACATCTATGATCTTGAACTGCTGGCGATCGTCAAAGCACTCCGAAACTGGCGCCACTACCTGGCAGGCTCCCCACACAAGATCAAAGTCTTCTCGGATCACATGAACTTACAGTATTGGCGCTCCCCACAAAAGATAAGCCACCGAGTTGCCAGGGAAGTCCTAGAACTCTCCGAATATGACATCGAGATTCACCACATCAAGGGAACGGCGAACGGACGCGCCGATGCGTTATCTAGACGCCCTGACTACGACCAAGGAGAAAGTGACAACGACCAGGTCACGGTGTTGCCCGATGAAGTATTCGTCAGGGCCGCAGCAATCGATACGACGGAAGACCCTCTTCGAATCAACGCCACCATCTCGGTACAAGAAATGGAGAAGGTAAACCCGGTATACGCCCAAGACGACGACAAACTCCGCCCATGGATAGACCCACATGGACTAAAGAAAATCGAAGACACTTGGTACAAGGACAGACGCCGAGTGGTCACAGGAGGACTCCTCGAAAAACGAGAACTCATCAAGAACCATCATGACCCTCCAGTATACGGCCACCCAGGAATTAGCCGAACCATCAAACTCGTGGAGCGATACTATTGGTGGCCAGGGCTCCGAAACGACGTTATGGACTATGTCAAGGGATGCGCCAATTGTCAGCGTATCAAAGTCAACACCAGGGCCATCAAAGCGCCACTGCGCCCAATATTTCCAAAACCCGAAGCTATGCCATTTGAAACTATCGCGCTCGACTTCATCACTAAACTTCCCGAAGCACAGGGCTGTGACACGATCCTTACGATAACGGACCATGATTGTATGAAGATGTCCCTGTTCATCCCGTGTCAAGAAGAGATATCGGCAGAAGGCACGGCTGCACTATACGTCAAACACGTGTTCCCTCGATTCGGATTGCCAGGGAAGATAATCAGTGACCGAGACCCTAGATTCGCCTCCAAATTCACACGCGAGTTGTGCAAACTCTTAGGGATCGAACAGAACATCTCTACGGCCTACCACCCACGGACAGATGGACAATCGGAACGCACGAATCAATGGCTAGAGCAATACTTAAGGTTCTGGGTCAATGAACGACAAGACGACTGGATTCACTATCTCCCCATGGCTGAGTTCACACACAATAATTGGCCTAGCGAAACCACTAAAGAATCCCCGTTTCAGCTCCTTATGGGATATAACCCCCGCGCCGATTGGACCGATAGACCATCGCCAATTCCACAAGTAGCGCTCAGGGTCAAACAATTCAAAGAACTCCGCCAACGTGCGCAATCACTGATGATCAAAGCGCAGCAGGGGTGGATCAAGGCCAAAGATACGCCCAAATTCCAAATAGGGGACCAAGTATGGCTGGAAGGACGCCACCTACGCACTCATCAACCCACGGCAAAACTGGCGGCGCGACGCCACGGCCCTTTCAAGGTCGCTCAGGTGATGTCCGCAGTCAATTACCGCTTAGAGCTTCCCACGCAGTGGCAGATTCACCCAGTGTTCCACGTGGACCTCCTGATGCCTTATCGCGAAACACCCACGCACGGACCCAACTACCAGCGCCCACCACCGGATCTAATTGGTGGAGAAGAAGAATACGAAGTCGAGAAGATTCTAGACTCTCGGCGATTCGGCAGAAGTCGCAAGCTGCAGTATTTGGTCAAATGGAAGGGATACCCTGACTCAGACAACCAGTGTGTAACGTCTACCACGGACGTTGGCCTGACTTAGGCGCTGTTGTGACGTGGGTTCCCTCAGGGATGAAATCTGTGGTTGTCCGAGTGCTCGGGAAAGACTGCGGGGTGAGGCCAATACGTGCCTGTAGAGTCCCTATATGTATAAAGCGTCTCTTCTACGGGAATGCCTGGAGGTGGCCCGGGGACTTTGCGAATGTATTCCCAGTTGAGGTTGTCGACGATGTAGTAGCAATGGGTTGGCCGCGCGGTGCGGGAGTTGAGATACTCGAAGACGAGATGACATGTGGTACCAGGTGGATAAGTCACGGTCGGCTGATCTACCATTCACGAGGGAAGATGGAGATGAAGTCACGGGGATCCCCCTTGGTCTCGAAGGGATATGCCGGAGCTAGTTCACCTAGGGACACTGCGAGTCCCTAGCACAGAAGATGAGTGAAGAGTGGTATTGAAGAAGACCAAGATGGGGATCCTGGTCTGTCGCACTACGAACTTAAATACAAGTAAGGGAGCTAGTTCCAGCTCCGCTCGAACTCGTAGGTAGCCAATAGCGTAAGTAGCGTATCCTAATAATAGAATGCGCAGTCGTCATCGTAATCCGAAGCACGTACAACAATAGGACATCAGTCAGCAAGCGTAATCACAGTCACGTACAACAATAAAGGGTCATCAGTCAGCACAACACGAGGCGGTAAGATCCGAAGTCCATGACACATTACATCCGACATACCGAGTCATCGCGAATACGTCAGAGTCCACGATCGGGCCGAGCAGTCCGAGAACGAAACGTAACATCACCCCCTTTTCAGCGTCAAGCCCCAGCTTGACCACGCATAACGGCGAGGGGGTTAGTGCCTACGGAGCGCAACACCCTGATACGGGATATCTCCTCCGCGTCTTGCTCCACCTTGGGTCCGCGATGAAGCGAGGCCCGAATGTTCTCGATACGGTCCACCGCATGCGCCCTCTGGAGTCGGGCGACGCACCTGTTGCGATCTATCTCCAGCCTCTCCAGTTTCATCTGCTCCGCCGCCACGCGATGCTGCTGTGCCCGCCATCCCAGCGTCATGCAGCGGTAGCGGTGCACCTCGGCGATGAGGGTCGCGTCCTTCTGATGGAGGGGTGCCTGGTCGACCGAGTCGACTAGTCCTGCGTCGGAGAGCAGGAACGTGAGGTCGTCGTCGGTGTAAGCGGGGGCAGAGGACTGCTCGTCGTAATAGGGGGTGGCGTGGACGGGCTTCCCGTATTGCTGGTTGCAATTGGCTCGGAAGGCCAATACGAAGGGGTCGGCGGTGAGGATGAGCTGAGTATACCGGGCCGGCCAAAGACGTTCTTGAGCGTCTCGAATCTGAAAGGGAATATAATGGACTCCCCTGTTGTACTCGTACCCCCTGGGAGGGGGTGTCTCCGCACGACTCTCGGTCTCCTGCACAAATTCCTCCTCTTGATCGCGGCGAACCGCGGATGGATACTGCGGCGATAGTGTGATAGCTTCCCCGGTGGGTCCGCAAAGCGGGGGGGTTTCCGAGTGTGTCGTGGTAAGATGGGTGGCGTAACGTAAATATTGATGCGCCTCGAGGCGTTCCGCCGGGTCGTACGGGTCCCCACTTTCGTCGGGTCCCGGGGGTGAGGCTGGTCGACTGGGGACGTACCCCTGTTGTTCGTCGCCCGCTGGAGTGGGCGCTCGGGTTGGGACGTACTGGGAGGCGAGTCGGCTGGGCTGGTTGGTCTCGGAATAAACAGTGGGGGTCGGCGAAGGAATTGGGGATGGCCTGGGGGAAGGAGGACGATCTCCTCGCTGGTGAAGGGCGAGGGTAGACGACAGGGGTGACGATGGCATGGACTGTATTCTGTAAGGTGCGGAAAGCTCTGTGTTGACGACATAGCGGAAGTTGACTGGAGAAGAGGGGCGCATGAGTAGATGAGTGACTGGGAGAGGGAGATGGGGACGTCTCTTGGAGTTTCCCTGCGCTTATATGTGTTTCTCTGGCGGGGTTAGAATTTTTGAACTCCCTTATCGCGTCATCGGCGAATACGTCATCCTTATCGACCCACTGGTTGTCCGAGTCTGGGTATCCCCTCCATTTGACAAGATACTGGAGCTTGCGACTTCTGCCGAACCGCCGAGAGTCTAGAATCTTCTCGACCTCGTATTCTTCTTCGCCGCCCACTAGATCCGGTGGTGGGCGCTGATAGTTGGGTCCGTGCGTGGGTGTTTCGCGATAGGGCGTAAGGAGATCCACATGGAACACTGGGTGGATCTGCCACTGCGTGGGAAGTTCCAGGCGATAATTGACTGCGGACATCACCTGAACAATCTTAAAGGGGCCGTGGCGTCGTGCCGCTAGTTTTGCCGTTGGTTGATGTGTGCGTAAGTGGCGTCCTTCTAGCCATACTTGATCTCCGATTTGGAACTTGGGCGTATCTTTGGCCTTGATCCACCCCTGCTGCGCTTTGATCATCAGTGACTGCGCGCGCTGTCGGAGTTCTTTGAACTGTTTGACCCTGAGCGCCACCTGTGGGATCGGTGATGGCCTATCGGTCCAATCGGCACGGGGATTATACCCCATGAGAAGCTGAAAGGGGGATTCCTTAGTGGTTTCGCTGGGCCAGTTGTTATGGGTGAACTCAGCCATGGGGAGGTAGTGTATCCAATCGTCTTGTCTTTCGTTGACCCAAAATCGCAGGTATTGTTCTAGCCATTGATTTGTACGTTCTGATTGCCTGTCGGTACGTGGATGGTAGGCCGTGGAGATGTTTTGTTCGATGCCAAGGATTTTGCATAGTTCTCGTGTGAATTTTGATGCAAATCTGGGGTCTCTGTCGCTGATGATCTTCCCGGGTAGGCCAAACCTGGGGAACACGTGTTTGACGTAGAGGGCTGCCGTTCCTTCTGCGGATATTTCTTCTTGGCATGGGATGAAGAGGGACATCTTCGTACAATCGTGATCCGTTATCGTGAGGATTGTGTCACAGCCCTGTGCCTCGGGAAGTTTAGTGATGAAATCAAGCGCGATAGTTTCAAACGGCGTAGCTTCGGGTTTTGGGAATATTGGGCGTAACGGCGCTTTGACGGTTCTGGTGTTGACCTTGATCCTTTGACAGTCGGCGCATCCTTTGACGTAGTCCATGACTTCGTTCTTCAGGCCCGGCCACCAGTAATATCGCTCTACGAGTCTGATGGTTCGACTGATTCCCGGGTGTCCGTATACTGGAGGGTCGTGATGGTTTTTGATGAGTTCTCGTTTCTCAAGGAGTCCTCCTGTGACTACCCGTCGTCCGTCTTTGTACCAGGTCCCTTCGATTTTCTTTAGTCCGTGTGGGTCTATCCAAGGGCGGAGCTTGTCTTCGTCCTGGGCGTATACCGGGTTTACCTTCTCCATCTCCTGTACTGAGATGGTGGCATTGATGCAGAGAGGGTCTTCCGTAGTGTCTATTGCTGCGGCCCTGACGAAGATTTCATCTGGTAGTACTGTCACTTGATCGTTGTCGCTTTCCCCTTGGTCGTAGTCTGGGCGTCTAGATAGGGCATCGGCTCTTCCATTTGCCGTTCCTTTGATATGGTGAATTTCAATATCATACTCAGAAAGTTCTAGTACTTCCCGGGCTACTCGGCGGCTTATCTTTTGTGGGGAGTGTTGAGCTGGCAGCACTAACAGCGAGATATAGCAAGGATGGCTAAGACACAAAAGTAAACTTCAGAGGTGAAGAAAACTCTATAGCAGCGCTACACACCTAAGACACAAAAGTAACTAATACAGTGTCAGCGTAAGGTAGAGAGGCTTAGTAGTAAAGAAGGAACTTACACTTCAGAGGTGAAGAAAACTCTGAAGTGTGAGGGTGAAAACAGCAGACCTTATATACAGGACGCTTAGCTAAGAATGGTCTGTGCGCACTGGTGACTCAAACAAAATGCACCTGGTCTGTGCGCCAGAGGGAGAAATGCCATTGGAGGGCAGAGAACAATAAGACCGCCTAATGCGGATGTGATCGGTATCTTAACAATAAGAACAAGGAGAACCTAATAAGGAACTACAAAATAAAGATAAACAATAACCGGTCCGTATAAGTCCGGAAGTCCATAATCTAACCATAAGGGTCAGATACCGTATAAGGAAGGGAATGACTTGATCATATCCCACGAGACATCACACTTCAATTGGTGACGTCTCAACATCCCTCCATGATCGAGGCAGTCCATTCTGGAGATAAGAATAGGTGGTAGATGGTGATGAGTGCGCGTGTCAAGTTTCAACAAGTTCTCAACATGAGAACTGTGTGAGAGTCCTTTGCAAGTTCTCAACATAAGGACTGTGCAAGAGTCTATAGGAGTTCGGGATTGAGGTCCCATGAACACTTTACTTCATGTGTCATAAAGGACAACTTTTTGAAGTGCGGTGTACAACTCTATATAAGACAGAGAGAAAGGACTCTCTTCTGCAGAGGTAAGAGCGGATCTTATTCTGCCTTGACACTTCATCGGCAACCTTATAAGAGGTCCATCAACCCGAATTTCTGATAGATGTGGATTCTATCCACACTTTTCTCCATCACACTAACCCAACATCATTAACCAGCTTTTCGAAGGTTTCCCTTGGTAGGGACTTAGTAAGTCCGTCTGCTACCATGTCCTTCGTAGGAGTACGTATCAGGTGTATCACCTTGTTTTCTACATACTCCCTGACAGCGTGGTGTTTGATGGGGATGTGTTTGGACCGTCTCCCTGTGACTGGGTTCAGGGCTAAGTCTACAGCGCCTTTGTTGTCACAGTGAAGAGGTATGGGGGAGGAAACCTCATACCCCAGTTCCTCTAGGAAAGTCCTGTACCACTGAGCTTGGTTTGCAGCCTCAGCGAGACTCATGTACTCAGCTTCAGTGGTGGACTGGGCTACTGTCTTTTGCTTTCTGGTGCACCATGAGATGGCACCATTTGCAAGTAGGTAGACGTAGCCAGTGGTGGAGTGGCGATCTTCCTGGTCACCCCAGGAAGAGTTGCAGTAGCCATGAAGGCCTTCTCCACCATTCCCTCCAAAGTAGCGCAACGCGTAGTCCTTTGTAGTATTTAGGTAAGCTAACACGTATTTTGCTAAGCGGAAATGCTGCTGGGAGGGGTTGGAAGCAAATTGGCTGAGGCGCGCAACAGCGAAGGAGATATCAGGTCTGCTTCCAATCTGCGCATATAGCAGAGACCCGATTATCTGTTGATACTTCTTAATATCAGAGGTAGAGGCTTGATCTTCGTATTTGATCAAGTGAGCCTCCGCGCCAGAGGGAAGAGGGGTGTATACTGGGTTGGAATCCCTCATTCCAAACCGTTCAACTACGTCTGAGATGTAATCTGACTGGTTGATCATCATAGTGCGGTTAGCACGATCTCTGGTGATGTTAACACCAAGATATGACTGAATCTCTCCCAGATCGGTCATCTCATATCGGCTTGATAGAGACGCCTTCAGATCATTGATCTTATGGAGCGAGTTGCCCAGTATAGTGATATCATCTACATATAAGATGACGAAAAGTGCATCACCCCCCTCTTGAAGATGATACACGTATACTCCTGCATCAGAGTACGTCCGCGTGAAGCCGAGTTCACTTAGAACTCCATGGAACTGTAGATTCCATGTGCGGGAAGCCTGCTTCAGACCGTAAAGGGCTTTCTGAAGCCGGCACACCAAGTGTTCTTGGCCAGCTGTGACGAAGCCTACGGGTTGCTCCATGTAGATTTCCTCGTCCAGTTCTCCATGAAGGAAGGCCGATTTGACGTCCATCTGGTGGATCTCCCAATCCTCCAGAGTGGCTAACGCCAATAGTAGTCTCAAGGACTCAAACCGGGCGACTGGACTGAAGGTTTCGTCAAAGTCCACCCCCTCTAGTTGGGTGAACCCTTTTGCCACTAGCCTAGCACGAAAGCGTCCGTCCGCTTTCTTTTTAAATACCCACTTGCACTTCACCACCTTCCTTCCAGCAGGAAGGGGTTCCAGCCGCCAGACCTGCAGCTTGTCCAAGGCGTCCAGTTCATACTGGCATGCCTCCTGCCACTGGTCGGCGTATTCAGACTCCATGGCTTGCCTGAAGGTCTGAGGATCCCTATAGCCGGGGGCCTCTGCCGCATTCAGCAAGTCCATCATTGTAAGTCTACTGCTTCCCTGCACAAACTCGTCATTGTCCTCATTGTAGTAGCGAGGATTCTGACGCCTCGTCCTTGTGCTCCGCCTAGGGCGTGAAGGCGAAGACACCTGCTCAGTCCTAGGACTCCTAGGAGTCTCGGCAGGAGGACTGATGTCCCTATTGAAATTAGGGGCAGGTATCGGCTGGGTCACCATAGGTGGCCAGTTGCGCCTAGAGCGCGAAGGACGAGGAGGGGTAGTCGTAGGGGGTGCAGAGGGCGGGGTCTGATATATAGTCTGATCTTCTGGAGCGGGGTGGGTGCTGGGTGGGGTGCTAGGCTGTTGTTCCTGCGGAGGGGCTTCCTCCGGCACCTGTGTAGCAGGCGGGGCCATATTGACTGGCGGCGTCTGAGGTGCTGTGGCAACAGCTGGTAGAGGCTGATCAAGCACTCTTATATAAATATTTCCACCGGTGGAGTCAATTACCTCCTGTTCCGGCACTGGTGAGGTATACTGGTGAGGGATCAGGTCACCACGGGACGGAAAAACGCTTTCGTCAAAGGTAACATCTCGAGAAGAGACGAAGCGTCGGCTATGTCTGTCCCATAGTTTATAGCCCTTAGAAAGGGCTTCATAGCCCACAAACACGGCCTCTTTTGCTTTAGGATCTAATTTTTGCCGGTTGTGTTCTGGTACGTGATAGTAGGCTTTGCAGCCGAATACTCTAAAGTAAGAGACGTCCGGAACCGTACCATTCCAGAGCTCCAGCGGAGTTTTCCACTTATTAGAACGAGTGGGAGTGCGATTATAGATGTGCACAGCAGTCTCAACTGCTTGTTCCCAAAAGCCAAGGCTAAGGCCCGCATGATGAAGCATGCTGGTGCCTTTTTCCATAACCGTTCGGTTAAAATGCTCGGCTCTCCCATTCTGTTGTGGAGAATAAGGCATAGTAAGACGATGCTCAATGCCCGCTTCCAGGAGTATGTGCTTAAGATCGTGATTGACATACTCGCCACCTCGATCAGAATGTAAGGATTTGATGGGTTTGTTGAGTTGTTTTTCAGCCCACACCTTATAGTGTAGGAAGGCGTCCTTAAACTGATCTTTTGTCTTCATGAAGATGACGACTGTTGCTTTTGAGAAGTCATCTATGAAGGTGGCAAAGTATTTGTTCCCCTGAATAGAATTACTCTGAAGGGGTCCAACAAGGTCACTATGGACGATCTCGAGGTGGTCCTCGGCACGCTTCATGGAAGCAGGGAAAGGAAGACGAGTGGATTTGCCAAGCTCACAGCCGTGGCATGGTCCCATCTCCTCTGGTGTATTGTTTATGATGAGGCCTTTTACTGCCTCAGGAGCATGCGTCTTCAGCGCTTCTTTGGACATATGTCCCATGCGCTTGTGCCAGACATCAAGGCTGGCTGATGCAGGTGCTTTGACAGTGTTTAGTTTATGACTGTCAAGCCAATATAAATTGGCAGCCTTGTGTCCTTCCGCTATGGTTTCCCCTTTGTAGCGAATTGCAAAAGAGGTAGAGTCAAATGAAACTGAGGCGCCCTTTTCTGTCAGGGCACTTGTGGAGAGGATGCGAGAATGTGTGTTTGGGAGGTGCAACACATTGGAGATTTTGAGGTCGTAGCCTTTGTTGGTTCGGATAGTAATTGTACCCGTTCCAACGCTCTTTAAGAGAGAGCTATCTCCTAGCAGAACTTCGATACCTTCGTGTGGTGTGTAGGTATCGTAGTCTTCAATATATGGTGTGAAATGTGTTGATGCTCCACTGTCCATCATCCATCTTGACTCTATGTGCGCGGTTTTATCACGCATCATGTAAAGGGAAACCTGAGGTGCCTCATGCACCTCCTCTATTTTGCCAGAGCCATTGACTATAGTAAATAGTCGGCTCTTTGGTACAGGTATGGTAGAATTTAATCTATCTGCCGGAATAGCCTCCGGCGCGGCGACAATGAGGTTTTGGGCAGCTTTCCTCAGCTGCCCAGCCTTCCCCTTCTTGGCGTTCTCCTGGTCCCTTTTTAATTTAAAGCAGTCCGGCTTTTTATGGCCGGGCTTGTGACAGTAATGGCAGATTATATCCGCCGAAGCGGAACTGCCGGAATTGGGCGATGATTGCGCCTTTGGGGGGCGCGAACCAGAGGCCCGGTTGATAGGGGCCACCTTGTTAAGGGTGGCGGAGGGACCGGAGAGTCGTGATTCCTCATTGATGAACCTATTGATCAGGTCCTGAGGTTGTAGGTTGGCAGGGGGACCTGCGGCCAGTATGGTGCCGGCGATAGTAGAGTATGAAGGAGGGAGGGCGTCTAACAAAATGAAGGACATTTGCATGTCCGAGACCGCCATTCCGTTCTCTTGAAGGGTATTCTTCAAATCCAGCATTTTTTGGAGTTGAGGGAGGAAGGGGCGACCTTCCTCTAGCTTGGTATTGACCAAGCCTACCCATAAATTGAAAGTGGCCATAGAGCCAACAGCACCATACAAGGCTTCCAACTGCACGAACTTGTCATGGACCGCAGGGAAGAGGACTTGGGATGTTATCCCTGATAGTACCTCTGTTGTGACAGATAGATATAAGAGGCCAATGATGACCTCCTCTTGTTTTTGCCACATGGCCAACATGGCCAGTCCTGCGTCCGTGGTCCGGTGGGACCAGCAGCTCCTGCTGGCAAAGCAGGGTGCTGGGGAATTGCACCGGGGTTGTCGTGAGTGAGATGCCTGGAGCAACCATTCATGAGCATGAGAGACGTAAAAGTCTGAGCCCAGGTTTGCCAATTAGTTCCATCCAACTTGGCAAGTTGGACGGAGGGGGGGAAGACAAGTGTGAATTGTGCCATTTGAGATGTTGTAAAATGTAAATCTGGTTCCGAGGAGCAGTCAGAACCAGTCCAGATCTTGATAGGAAAAGTAGCGATCCAGCCATAAGAGCGCTATACTCCGTAACACTCAAGGTGTCACGCCCCAGGTGTGCGACTTTGGAGTACCAACTTGTAAAAAGTACTAGGTAGTGTAAACTAACCCTTTCTTAGGACTAGCCTGTTACCACATGGACCTTGCAATTAGGGCAAGCAGTCTTAGTGATAGCTTTAGTCAGGGTCAAGCAGAGTCACGTCTGGGGTACTTCCCGGCGAAGGGTTTCCCGGAGAACGTGTCCTAACCTTTAGGCCGTCCTCAGGGGCTACTCAGGTTCACTGGTAGCCTTAAGAGAGGGCAGTGCCCTAGAGAGGAGCCAACAGCGAGTTCCAAGAGGAAAGATGAGGATCAACTCCAACATCATTTCCAATTGCCGTCTGTGGAGTCTCTAGACCAGACCAATAAGGGTCTTAGCACTGATGTATAGTATTTTTACTTATAGTAGCGACCCCTAGTTGTGTCAGAGGGAAGGACTTCTGGGTTTGACTATTAACCAGGCCTTCACACCCCTTAAAGAGACCCAGGTATTAACCGAGTATCTCCCAACCATTAAGGTGGCCTATAGCCGCAAGGGTCTTCCCCTATTGGCCTAATAAATCCGGACGAAAACCGGGAGGCAGAAAATAAGTAGTGAGGAAATGCGCACAGGGGAGCTTAAGGTCGCGTCTGCTGACTTAACAGCTCCCTAGCGCCTTTTGCGAGAACCTTCATAAGAAGGCTAGCCAGTATTGGCACGACATTTAAATAATGTCGGTGGACAAGAAAGGAATGTGTCGAGGAGAGAGGATAGAGGATGCTCACTGTTTGGGAGAGATGACAAGAAAGTTGCAAGTGATGAGTGAGCAAGATGACACGAGGTAGATCTGGAACACGGCTGTTAGTATGAGCGTTCAGGGCCCATAACCTGTTGAGCGGGCAGCACTAACAGCGAGGTAAAGCAAGAGCGGCTAAGAGACAAAAGTATACTTCAGAGGTTGAAGAAACTCTATAGCAGCGCTACACACCTAAGAGACAAAAGTATCTACTACAATGTCAGCGTAAGGTAAAGAGGCTTAGTAGTAAAGGGAACTTACACTTCAGAGGTTGAAGAAACTCTGAAGTGTGAGGGCGAAAACAGCAGACCTTATATACAGGATGCTTAGCTAAGAATGGTCTGTGCGCACTGGTGACTCAAACAAAATACACCTGGTCTGTGCGCCAGAGGGAGAAATGCCATTGGAGGGCAGAGAACAATAAAACCGCCTAAAGCGGATGAGTCCGGTATCTTAACAATAAGAACAAGGAGTACCTAATAAGGAACTACAAAATAAAGATAAACAATAACCGGTCCGTACAAGTCCGGAAGTCCATAATCTAACCATAAGGGTCAGATACTGTATAAGGAAGGGAATGACTCAATCATATCCCACGAGACATCACACTTCAATTGGTGACGTCTCCAACAGGGAGCGCCAGTATTGGAGGTTCATGTGGTCCGAGAAAACTTTGATCTTGTGTGGGGATCCTGCCAGATAGTGTCGCCAGTTTCTTAGTGCCTTGACGATTGCCAGTAGTTCCAAGTCGTAGATGTCGTAGTTTCTTTCTGCCGCGCTGAGGGTGTTGGAGTAGTAGGCTATGGGATGTCTTTTGCCGTCTTCTTTCCGTTGGAGCAGTACTGCTCCTACTGCGAATCCTGAAGCGTCTACCTCTAGTTCGAACTGATCTTTTAGTTCTGCGTGTGCTAGTACCGGCTCTTCCGTGACAAGCTTCTTGATCTTGTCGAATGCTTCCTGTTCCGCGGTTGTCCATGCCCATTCGGTGTCTTTGCGTGTGAGTTTGTTGAGGGGTCGTGCATATGTGGCAAAATTTCGATGAAAGCGCGGTTAAAAGTTGCAGAAGCCTAGGAATGATCGTACCTGTTTGACGTTTTTTGGGGTTGGCCAGTCTTTAATGCCGGAAATTTTGACGGGGTCCATGCGTGTCACCCCC
>JAKELG010000671.1:0-16423 GCA_021527035.1 Lactarius vividus
GTCTGCCAGTCTGGGAATGTACCTTGTGACTCACCTATTGATTTGATGAGGGTGTCGGTATGTTGATAAGTAACCTGTGTGCACTTAGCGGCTCTATGGACACACAGATAATGGACTGCTTTAGATTAGATATACAGAACTTATGTAGATTAGATGTATGATCATCACAATCTCGGACCTTTACTTTATCTATGACATCACTGTACAATGACATCACATGGACTACTCTGGACTTGTTATTGTACTACGCTTTTGGACTATCCTTTTGTTATATCTTTATTGTGATGTCACTATGATATCATCCTTGTTCTGGATTCCCTATTGTACTTATTGTCTAAGTACTTCCCTTGTTCTGACCCACTCATTGTTCCGGGTCTTATTGTATTCTGTCTATTGTATAACGCCCTTATTGTACAAGTGCGTCATTGTCTCTAGACTGTATAAATAGTGTACCATGTATGCCCTGATAGCCCCAGTTCTCACTCTGTGCTATCAGGTATGTCTCCTACTCTTGTAATACCACCCAGTTCTCACTCTGTGCTATCAGACATCTCTAAGCTTACTCTGCAAGATCTCTGTTATCCCTGTCGCTGCTCATATCTCACCACAGTCTCCTTTGTCCACTGTGAGTATGACTGTCTTCACCTATGCTGTTCATCACGGTAGTATTCTAAGTTCTTGTGGTCCATAAACACAGTGATTTCATGGGGTGATCCTAGGAGTAGGTGTCTCCAGTGTTCCAGACCTTGGATGACCGCTAAGAGTTCTCTATCATGGATATCATAATTGTGCTCCGCTTCTGAGAAGGACTTTGAGAAGTAGCCTATTGCTTGGGGTTTGTTTCTGTCATCTCTCTGTGTGAGGATCGCTCCTGTGGCAAAAGCAGAGGCATCCACTTCTAGTTCAAAGGGTTTGTTCATGTCTGGTTGGCACAGGACTGGGTCTTCACATACAAGTGTGATGAGGGTCTCTAGGGCTTCTTTTGCCTCTTCTGTCCACTTGAATGGGCCTTCCTTTGTTTTTATTGTGTCTGTGATAGGCCTCGCTAAGTGGGCAAAGTTGGGGATGAAGGGGCATTGGTAGCTTGGTGTTCCTAGTATGCTTCTTGCTTGTTTGACCAATTTGATGTCTCTCGGCCATTCCTTAAGTCCTTCTACCTTCTTTGGGTCTATTTTGATGTTTGACCCATCTATGACGATTCCTAGGTAGTGGATCTTTCTTTGTTCAAATACATACACACTTGGACACTTTGAGGAAATAGGATTCTTTTTTGCATATTTCCAGAAACTCATGGACAATCTGTCTGTGGTGCATAGTGTCTTCTTCTGTGGCTATTAAGACGTTGTCCATATAGATGAACAACTCTTTTGGGTACTTGTCCATGAGTGGTCAAAGTATTCTGCTCATTGTTCTTGCAAAGGTAGCTGGTGCATTTGTGAGGCCAAAGGTCATGACGCTGGGTATGAACAACCCCCTAGGTGTTTTGAAGGCCACTTTCCATTGGTCTTCTTCTTTGATGCAGATGTTATGGTACCCCCACCTGATGTTGAACTTGGAGAACAGTGTCTTTCCATGTAGGTTTGTTAGGATGTCAGATATGAGTGGCAGGGGGTAAGTGTCCTTTACTGTCCACACATTCAGGGGTCTATAGTCAAGGATGGGGCACAGCCCTCTGTCTGTTTTCTTTCTGAAGAAGAAGGATGATGCATAGGGGGAGCTTCCTTTGTAGATATATCCCTTGGCTAGGTTTTCTTTGAGGTATGCTTTTAATGCTTTGTCTTGTGGTGGAAGTGGATATATTTTACAGTTGATTTTATTAGGTGCATCTGGGTGCAGTGTGATGGGGTGGTCTTCTTCTCTTTCTGGGGGGAAGCGTTGTGCTTCTTCATTGGAGATGTCGTGAACCTAGAAACTCGTTCACGACTCAGGCGTTCAAGACCGTTCCGGACTGGCCCAGTCTTACATAATCACCTTCCTAATTGGGAAATCTGGAAGCGGAGTTCGAATTTCATACTCCGATGATCACGTGATCGATCACGTAATCAAGCCTCTGTTTATCCACCACGTGATGCACCACGTGCAGAGCACCCCCCTGAGGACTATGGAAGAGTCATTCCCATTTGTCAAGATCCACCCCACGATTTGGAGCAAATCGTACCATATCTGAGGAATTATCCCATTGGCTGATAGAGAAGACACATCGCCAACACGTCACCGACTGTGGCGCAGTCGTGCCACTTTCACGGATTTATCCTATTGGACTGCGGAGCAGTCACGTCATTATTGCATCATATCGACTGCGGATTGTGTCATATCGCACCATCGACTGCGGAAGAGTCGTACCACCCTATGCATTATTCTGATTGGACTGCAGATCTATCGTACGATCCCGTTACTTATTGCGATTGGATGCTATTATTAGAAGTACTCGGATATTCCCTGTGCAGTTTCCGCAGCACCCGTGGAAAGGCCCTAAGCCTGCCCTAAACACCTACGCACAGACCATGTCCCTAGGTATATAAGGCCTGTGAATTCCATGGATCAGTCCTCAGACTGTCCACTTTGTACTCCTCTCAAAGTCTGACAACTCTCCTGCCTGCCTCTCACCTCCTGTGCCCCTTCAGTCATTGGACGAAGCCCCTTTGACAAGCGCCACTACCCCTCAGCTGAGTGCTGAGTTCTGTCAACAGTGCCCCTTCAGTGAGTGGACATAGCCCCTCTCACAAGTGCCACTATCCCTTGGCTGAGCGCCAAGTTCTGTTGGTCAAGCAAGCAGCCCTTCCCCCAGTCCTATTCTCCCTACTGTTATCCGACACTTTGCCCCCGGCTCTACCAACCCCTTGTCAGACTGAATGTATTTGTCAAGTGGCAGTACGTTCTTCACAGGAGAATACTTTGTGGTGGAGTTGGTATTCTTCTGGGATTTCCATCTCTTTTACTGGGTCGAAGGTCATTGTGGTTGTCACAACTTTTGCTTCCTGGTGTTGCTTTCTTCTTGTAACGTTACCACAGGAACGTTATGTGCGACGTGCACGTCACTAAGTCGATCAGGCCGAGGTAATGGGACGTGAGCTAGCCGGTTAAGGCTAAGTTCGGTGATGAACAAGCACCGCACGGTCTCCTCAGACACGTGAGTGGTAATCGGGGGTTCTGGGGTTCAAGCGCAAGGGCGAACCAAAGTCGTGCTCAAGCGAAACTGCGAGCTAAAGTGTTACGTCTACCATGGACGTTTGTCTGACTTAGACGCTGTTGTAACGTGGGTTCCCTCGCGGGTGAAACCTGTGATTGTCCGAGTGCTTGGGGAAGACTGCGGGGTGGGGTGTTACGTTTCATTCTCGGACTGCCCGGCCCGGTTGTGGACTCTGACGTATTCGCGATGACTCGGTATGTCAGATGTAATGTGTCATGGACTTCGGATCATGTCGCCTCGTGTTTGGATGACTGATGCACCCCATTGTTGTACGTGATCGTGATTAGGCTTGCTGACTGATGTCCCCCATTGTTGTACGTGTTCCGTGTTACGATAACGACTGCGCATTCTATTATTAGGATACGCTACTTACGCTATTGGTTACTTACGAGTTCGAGCGGAGCTGGAACTAGCTTCCTTACTTGTATTTAAGCTCGTAGTATTACGGACCAGGATCCCCATCTTGGTCTTCTTCCAATACCACATCCTCTACTCGTCTACTGTGCTAAGGACTCACAGGAGCCCTTAAGTGAACTAGTTCCGGCATATCCCTTAGAGACCAAGAGGGATCCCCGTGACCTTATCTCCATCTTCACTTCGTGAATGGTAGATCAGCCGACCGTGACTTATCCGCCTGGTACCACGTGTCATCTCGTCTTCGAATATCTCAACTCTCGCACCGCACGTCCAACCCACTGCTACTACATCGTCGATAACCTCGACTGGGAATATATACGCAAGGTCCCCAGTCCTCCCCCAGGTATCCCCGTAGAAGAGACGCTCTATACCTACAGGGATTCTACAGGCACGTATTGGCCTCACCCCGCAGTCTTTCCCGAGCACTCGGACAATCACAGGTTTCACCCCCGAGGGAACCCACGTCACAACAGCGCCTAAGTCAGGCAAACGTCCGTGGTAGACGTTACATGGGGCCAATACGTGCCTGTAGAGTCCCTATAGGTGTACAACGTCTCTTGTACGGGAACGTTTGGAGGTGGACTGGGGACTTTGCGGATATACTCCCACTCGAGGTTGTCGACGATGTAGTAACAGTGGGTGGGACGAGCGGTGCGCGAGTTGAGGTATTCAAAGACGAGATGACACGTGGTACCGGGTGGATAAGTCACGGTCGGTTGATCTACCATTCACAACGGAAGATGGAGATGAAGTCACGGGGATCCCTTCTTGGTCACGGAGGGATATGCCGGAGCTAGCTCACTTAGGGACACTGCGAGTCCCTAGTACAGAAGACGAGTGAAAGCGGTGGTAATTGAAGAAGACCAAGATGGGGATCCTGGTCCGCAGTACTACGAACTTAAATACAAGTAAGGGAACTAGTTCTAGCTCCGCTCGAACTCGTAAGTAACCAATAGCGTAAGTAGCGTATCCTAATAATAGAATGCGCAGTTGCTCTCGTAACATAGAATACGTACAACAATGGAGTATCAGTCAGCGAGTCAAATCACAATCTCGTACAACAATAGAGAGTCATCAGTCAGCACAACACGAGGCGGTGAGATCCGAAGTCCATGACGTATTACTGCTAACGTGCCGAGTCATCACAAACACGTCAGAGTTCACAACCGGTCCGGGCAGTCCGAGAACGAGACGTAACATCACCCCCTTTTCAGCGTCAAGCCCCAGCTTGACCACGCATGACAGCGAGGGGGTTAGTGCCCACGGAGCGCAGCGCCCTGATGCGGGATATCTCTTCTGTGTCCTGCTCCGCCTTGGGTCCGCGATGAAGCGAGGCCCGGATGTTCTCGATGCGGTCCACTGCATGCGCCCGCTGGAGTCGGGCGACGCACCTGTTGCGATCTATCTCGATGCGCTCCAGCTTCATTTGTTCCGCCGCCAAACGATGTTGCTGCGCCCGCCATCCCAGCGTCATGCAGCGGTAGCGATGGACCTCGGCCATGAGGGTCGCATCCTTCATGTGAAGGAGCGCCTGGTCGACCGAGTCGACTAGTCCCACGTCGGAGAGCAAGAACGTGAGGTCGTCGTCGGTGTAAGTGGGGGTAGAGGACTGCTCGTCGTAATAGGGGACGGCGTGGACGGGTTTGCCGTACTGCTGGTTGCACCCGTTGCGGAAAGCCAGTACGAAGGGGTCGGCGGTGAGGATGAGTTGAGTAAAACGGGCTGGCCAAAGACGTTCCTGAGCGTCTCGAATCTGGAAAGGGATGTAATGAACTCCCCTGTTGTATTGATACCCCCTTGGAGGGGGGGTCTCCGGCCGATCCTCGGCCTCCTGCACAGATTCCTCCGCTTGATCTGCGCGAACCGCGGATGGATGTGCCGTCGGTAGTGTGATAGCCTCCCCGGTGGGTCCGCATAGCGGGGGGGTTTCCGAGTGTGTCGTGGTGAGATGGGTGGCGTAACGTAAATACTGATGCGCCTCGAGGCGCTCTGCCGGGTCGTACGGGTCTCCCGAGTCGTCGGGGCCTGCTGGTGAAGTGGGTCGGCTGGGTACGTACCCCTGCTGTTCGTCGCCCGCTGGAGTGGGCGCTCGTGTCGGGACGTAGTGGTCTCCGAGATGGTTGGGCTGGTTGCTCTCGGAATAAACAGTGGGGGTCGGCGAAGGAACTGGGGATGTCCCGGGGGAAGGAGGAACGACCTTCCTCGTTGGTGAAGGGCGAGGGTAGATCGACAGGGGTGACGATGGCGTGGACTGTACTCGGTAAGGTGTGGATAGCTCCTCGTTGACGACATAGCGGAAGTTGACTGGGGAAGAGGGCCTCATAAGTGGGGAGTGAAGTAAAGGAAGGAGATGGGGACGTCTCTTGGGATTTCCCTGCGCTTATATGCGTTTCTCTGGCGGGGTTGGAACTTTTAAACTCCCTTATCGCGTCGTCGGCGAATACGTCATCTTTATCGACCCACTGGTTGTCCGAATCTGGGTATCCCTTCCATTTGACCAAGTACTGCAATTTGCGACTTCTGCCGAACCGCCGAGAGTCTAGAATTTTCTCGACCTCGTATTCTTCTTCGCCTCCGACTAGATCCGGTGGTGGGCGCTGATAGTTTGGTCCGTGCGTGGGTGTTTCGCGATAAGGCGTCAGAAGGTCCACATGGAATACTGGGTGTATCTGCCACTGCGCGGGGAGTTCTAATCGATAGTTGACTGCGGACATCACCTGAACGATCTTAAAGGGGCCGTGGCGTCGTGCCGCTAATTTCGCCGTTGGTTGATGTGTGCGTAGGTGGCGTCCTTCTAGCCACACCTGATCCCCGATTTGGAACTTGGGCGTATCTTTGGCCTTGATCCACCCCTGCTGCGCTTTGATCATCAGTGACTGCGCACGCTGTCGGAGTTCCTTGAACTGTTTGACCCTGAGCGCCACTTGCGGGATTGGTGACGGCCTGTCGGTCCAATCGGCGCGGGGGTTATACCCCATGAGGAGCTGGAAAGGGGATTCTTTAGTGGTCTCGCTGGGCCAGTTGTTATGGGTGAACTCAGCCATGGGGAGATAGTGTATCCAGTCATCCTGTCGTTCGTTGACCCAGAATCGTAGGTATTGCTCCAGCCATTGATTAGTACGCTCTGATTGTCCGTCAGTTCGTGGGTGATAGGCCGTGGAGATGTTCTGCTCGATGCCTAGAATTTTGCATAACTCGCGTGTGAATTTTGACGCGAATCGGGGGTCTCTGTCGCTGATGATCTTCCCGGGCAAGCCGAATCTGGGAAATACGTGTTTGGCGTAGAGGGCTGCTGTTCCTTCCGCCGATATTTCTTCTTGGCATGGGATGAATAGCGACATTTTTGTACAATCGTGATCTGTTATCGTGAGGATCGTGTCGCAGCCCTGTGCTTCGGGGAGTTTAGTGATGAAATCAAGCGCGATAGTTTCAAACGGCATAGCTTCGGGTTTTGGGAATATCGGGCGTAACGGCGTTTTGATGGCCCTGGTGTTGACCTTGATCCTTTGACAGTCGGCGCATCCCTTGACGTAATCCATAACTTCGTTCCTCAGGCCCGGCCACCAGTAGTATCGCTCTACGAGTTTGATGGTTCGACTAATCCCCGGGTGTCCGTATACTGGGGGGTCATGATGATTCTTGATGAGCTCTCGCTTCTCGAGGAGCCCCCCTGTGACTACTCGGCGTCCGTCTTTGTACCATGTGCCTTCGATCTTCTTTAACCCGTGTGGGTCTATCCATGGGCGGAGTTTGTCGTTGTCCTGGGCATATACCGGATTCGTCTTTTCCATCTCTTGTACTGATATGGTGGCGTTGATTCGGAGAGGGTCTTCCGTCATATCTATTGCTGCGGCCCTGATGAAAATGTCATCGGGTAGCACCGTGACTTGGTCGTTATCGCCTTCTCCTTGATCGTAGTCCGGGCGTCTAGATAGGGCGTTGGCTCGTCCATTGGCCGTTCCCTTAATGTGGTGAATCTCGATGTCATACTCTGAAAGTTCTAGTACTTCCCGGGCTACTCGGCGGCTTATCTTTTGTGGTGAGCGCCAATATTGAAGGTTCATATGGTCCGAGAAGACTTTGATTTTGTGCGGTGATCCTGCCAGGTAGTGGCGCCAGTTCCGTAGTGCTTTTACGATTGCTAAGAGTTCCAGGTCGTAGATGTCGTAGTTCTGTTCCGCCGCGCTAAGAGTGTTTGAATAGTAGGCGATGGGGTGTCTCTTGCCATCTTCTTTTCGTTGGAGTAGTACCGCTCCTACTGCGAATCCTGAGGCATCTACTTTGAGTTCGAATTGATCTTCCAACTTGGTGTGTGCGAGGACTGGTTCTTCCGTGACGAGCTTCTTGATTTTGTCGAATGCTTCCTGCTCTGTTGCTGTCCACGTCCATTCCGTGTCCTTTCGTGTGAGTTTGTTCAGGGGTCGAGCGTGTGTGGCAAAATTTCGGATGAAAGCGCGGTAAAAGTTGCAGAAGCCTAGGAACGATCGCACCTGTTTGACGTTTTTGGGGTTTGGCCAGTCTTTAATGCAGGAAATTTTGACAGGGTCCATGCGTGTCACCCCCTTTTCAATGATTACCCCCAGGTAATCGATGCTTGGGGCGTGGAAGATGCATTTTTCCGGTTTGAGGAATAGGTCGTTTTCCTCTAATAGGTCTAGAATGTCGTGTACCGCGTCGATATGTGCTTGTTCCGTGGATTGGGTGGCTATGCCTATGTCGTCCATGTATACCCTGATGATCGTGCCTTTGTCTCGTGGTATGCGATGAGGTCTTTGCAGATTTCATTCATCATAGTTTGAAACGTTGCCGGTGAGTTGGTCAGCCCGAAGAACATTACCGTTGGTTCGAAGAGTCCGTATTTCGTTTTGAACGCAGCCTTTTCCTGGTCTCCCTCTTTGATCCTTACGTTGTTGTAGCCCCAACGAATGTCCAGCTTGGTGAATATGAACGCTCCGCTTAGGTCTGCGATGAGTTCTGGGATGAGCGGGAGGGGGTATTGGTTGCGTATGGTCCAGTTGTTGATGTTCCGGTAGTCCTGTACGGGGCGTAGCTTTCCGTCCTTCTTTTTGATGAAGAAAAAGGATGATGCGTACGGGGATTTAGAGGGTCTGATGTATCCTTTGGCCAGTTGTTCGTCGATCCATTCTTTGAGCGCTTTGTCTTCCGTTTGACTCATCGGGTAGATTTTGCAGTCAATCGTGTCCGGTGCGTTTGGTTTGAAGTCAATTGCGTGGTCCCAGGGTTTTGACAATGGGAAACGATTGGATTCTTCTTCGCTGAAGATCTTGACGTGCCGTTGGTACTCTTCTGGGACCGCTTTCTTCTCCGTATATTGCTTGGCTTCTATAGCCATTTCGGTCGACATTGTCGCGCGTAGACGCGTGCCTTCGAGATCGCATTCTCGTCGTAGTTGCTCTTCGATCTTTTGTTTGTTCGGAAGTAGCAACTTTTCGAGGACGAGTCGTGCTATGACCGGATCTATTTGTGGTCTTGTGGGGTTGATGGTACGGAGGACAACTGGATACTCAGCTTCGTTAAGCGTAGCGGTTGCCCATTGGATATCGGGTTGGAAGGTTGCTAACCAGGGATATCCTAGTATTATGTCTTCCCCTCCTACGTCGGTTACTAGAAATCGCATCTCTTTGGCGATTCCTTTGGTTTGTACTTCTAGATCCACACAGTGGGTGATCTTGCCCCCTTTGTTATGTGTGCCGTCGATATTCCAGATCTTTCGATGACGGTCTAGTTCTTTGAGGCCTAGCCTCATTCTTTTGACGAAGTCCGGATGTATGAAATTGTTAGTGGCTCCAGAGTCCACTAGTGCTTGTTTGTCGGCCATGGCGTAACTTGTGCGCAATGAAACTGGAACATGCATAGATTGATAGCGCGTTATGAACACAGAATTACACCGTAATGCCCTCACCCAGGCCGTCGGGTTCAGGCGCTTTGAAAATCCTCTCGCCCCAACAGATCCCGAACTACCAGGTCCCTGGCTTCGTCATCTAGGTTTCGGACTCCGTTTATCCAGCTGGTCGCCCGTTCTTGTGGCGTATCAGTGGTGGCGCGGGCGCCGCGGCTACTGCCGCCGTCATCTTCGAATTGGATTAGAGGTTCGTCTTGGACGCTCTGGACCTCTTCTATGAATGCCCCTCTGCCTTGACGGGGTTGCCAATTCGTGTTGGTGCGCGGTTTGCGGGGTTGACGGCAATTGCGTTGAAAGTGGCCTAGTCTACCACAGTTGAAACACTTGACGTTGCTGGTGTCTATAATTCCTTTGTTGGTTCGTCCCCCCTGTGGGGTATACGGGGGTCGAGTGTAATTGATCTCCTCAGAACCGGCGAGGCGGGCTCTAACCCTTCCTGGAGTGGTGTCCATGGCGTCCGGGTGATTTCGGAACGCCTGCCATCCTTGGCGTGGTTGCTGCGGGCGGTTTGGAGCGTTGAAAGTTCTGAGAGAGGTATTGCTCGGCTTACCGGGTCCCGGGGGTTTACGCCCCCCCAAACGTGTTTGCAAATGCATCCACTTGCGCTGTTGTTCGAGCGCAGCCGTCTTCCATTGAGCGTACGTGTTTGGGCTGTGGAAGTTGTACGCGTTCTTGTAGAGCTCCACTGGGAGTCCGGCGGTGAATTTGTCGAGGACCAGGGAGTCGTCGAAGCGGTATCCTGCTTCCCTGACTGCTTTCTCGAACTTGGCGACGTAGGAGTCGATATCCTGTCCTTCCATTCGGAAGCCTTTCTGCAATTCTTGTTGCGCCCTTTCCTTTTCGAGCGTGTCCGCGAATGTGTTGCGGAAGCCGAGTTCAATGGCCTCCCAAATCCACCTGTCGTAGGGTCCATGTTTGGCTTTGTACGCTTTGACCCATTTGGTGGTGGAGAGGACCCATTCATTGACGTGATCCCCTTGGATATAGGTGAGAAAGATCAGTGCTTTGCGGTAGGGGAGAGTGAACGCAGGGTTGTCATAGTTGGTTTCTACAAACAGCTCCCATTGAGTGAGGAACTGCTGAACTTTGGTGCGGTCTCCGGTAAACACGAGGGGTTCTTTGCCCATGAATTTCTCGGGTTTGGTTCCGCTTGACACGTTTGGTCCAGTGAAGAGGGGTCCTCCTGGGTCTCCTCCTCCATCGTCTCCGCCTTCTCCTCCGGGTCCTCCGGATGGGGGTCCTCCGCCACGACTAATGCGTGCGGGTTCCTGGAATGTGGTTGGTTGTTCGGTGATCGTGGTGGTCATGTCTGTGGGAATGGACTCAGCTAATAATCCCAGCTGTGCTTCTTCTTCTTCCGCTTGTGCTTCGAGGATGCGGATTTCTTCGGGGTTACTTCCTAAGGATGGGGATGGTGCAGGTGTCTTGGGAGTAGGGGAGCGGACTGGTTCTTCTTCTTGCCCGTCGATAGGTCCCCACTGGTCTCTAGTAGTTGTCTCGCTTTGACGGATGTCGAGGTGGAGGCCTGATCCTGCGGGTCTGACAACTTGCAGTTTGCCGTGGAGTTCGTCCCACCTGATTTCTGTCCAACAAATGTGGTCGAAGTTGAATTCTACTGGGATAAGTCCGGTTTTGCCGTCTTTGTAAGTGTAAAGGACTACGTAGCCTGGGTCTCCTTGTTCTGTCTGCCAAAATGCTCCTTTGAGGTATTGTTTGGGGACGTTGCGTTCCCCTCTTCGGTCGATGTGATATGGTCTGAACGGGATCCAAAGATCACGGGTTGTTACTGCGGAAGCCACGTTGAAGGATCTTGGTCTTAATGTTACGTCTACCACGGACGTTCGTCTGACTTAGACGCTGTTGTAACGTGGGTTCCCTCGCGGGTGAAACCTGTGATTGTCCGAGTGCTCGGGGAAGACTGCGGGGTGGGGCCAATACGTGCCTGTAGAGTCCCTATAGGTGTACAACGTCTCTTGTACGGGAACGTTTGGAGGTGGACTGGGGACTTTGCGGATATACTCCCACTCGAGGTTGTCGACGATGTAGTAACAGTGGGTGGGACGAGCAGTGCGCGAGTTGAGGTATTCAAAGACGAGATGACACGTGGTACCGGGTGGATAAGTCACGGTTGGTTGATCTACCATTCACAACGGAAGATGGAGATGAAGTCACGGGGATCCCTTCTTGGTCACGGAGGGATATGCCGGAGCTAGCTCACTTAGGGACACTGCGAGTCCCTAGTACAGAAGACGAGTGAAAGCGGTGGTAATTGAAGAAGACCAAGATGGGGATCCTGGTCCGCAGTACTACGAACTTAAATACAAGTAAGGGAACTAGTTCTAGCTCCGCTCGAACTCGTAGGTAGCCAATAGCGTAAGTAGCGTACTCTAATAATAGAATGCGCAGTCGTCATCGTAATCCGAAACACGTACAACAATAGAATCTCAGTCAGCAAGCCTAATCATAATCACGTACAACAATGGAGGGTCATCAGTCAGCACAACACGAGGCGGTAAGATCCGAAGTCCATGACGTATTACTGCTAACGTGCCGAGTCATCATGAACACGTCAGAGTCCACAACCGGTCCGGGCAGTCCGAGGCGAAACGTAACATAAAGTCGTTCGTGGATTGACAACGATGTGGTATTACACAAGAAGTCAAGTCTACCGTACAAGCTAGGTAGCGTGCGACTTATATACTGATACAGGATGTTTGTACGCAACAAACATATGGCGCGATATGTGGAGTCCTAAGTAAAAACAGAACAAAGGCGAAGCCATAGTAGGGAATACGGTGATTGCGCAGGGTCATGTGGGAGTCAGCTAAGACTGGAGCGCCGTGAACTTTGATATACAAGGAAGGGGGCGTAGCGGCGTATCGTGCAGCGAAGAGATTATGGGAAACGGTTGGGCGCGTGATGAGTTATGGGTGTAACAAAGTGGGGTATGGGAGCAAGAAGCAAGGAACGGAAGCGTCCACGGGAAATAGAAGGGAAAATCGTAACATTACCCCCCTGTCAGACCTGAAGTCGCCACGACTTCAGTCACTGCCGACGTAGTCGTACACGTCAGCGCTGGGGTCGTTAGTCTCGTCGTCCCGGTCATCTACCGGGCACACATGTCGGCGCAGGAACAGATACCTGCCACGCTCTCCACATCTCCTACACGCTTCGTACTGGGGACACTCAATCTCGTCGTGCCGCGCATCGAACCTCAGACACTTCCCGCACCAGCGGGGGCACTCCGACGGTTCCTCAAACGCCGGGGTGATGGGCGCGAGGCGGTGAATGAGGCAGTTCTCGGAGGCATGAGCTCGACTTGCGCACCATGTACATACCCCCACTGGCGGTCGGTTAGGGCACTCGCCCATCTTGTGACCTCGCTTCTTACACAAGTAGCACTTGCGTCGTTTCTGAGTTCGGCTAGGTCCATCCACGAGGCGGGGCATCTCCAGCGGTCCGCCCGGTCGTGGTACGAGGGGGAGTTCGGGAAAGTAGTGACGAGGGCGTATAGGACGAGTGGTGAGTTCAACAAACTTGTCGGTGATGAGGGGGATAGCTCCGGCGTACTGCATACACTTCGTGATACCCTGAAGTTTCACGTCTAGGTGGAATTGGTCCCTTATAGCTTCTTGCTCGAGACGCCTCAGGTCGGCCCGTCGCGCATCTAAGGCGATCTTATCCCCGAGGCACTGCCGCAACCTCGCGACCTCCACGGATAAGCGGGGGTTTTTGAGTTCGCTCAACACCTCGTTGATAGTGACTGCGCGAGGGTCCTGTGGGCTAAAGACCGCGAGTTGGTGAGGGGAGATGACTGGGTGCATAGCCGAGGGTCGGGGCGTCGACAAGTAGACCTCCTGGCAGTAGCAGGGTTTTCCCTTCCCCAAGGTTCCGATAATTTCTCGATAGTCACGGCGATAGTAAATGTACTTTGCCAGTACTTTCGTGACATCGTCCTCAAGTGGGAGCATAAGGGGAAAATAGAACGGCGTATCAGGGGCGTTTAGGAAGAAGGGTAGGCCAGGGTCGTCCGACTCCTCATCATCCCCCTCATCAATCGGCTCCTCGTCGTCATCGAGAGATGCGAGCCGAGGGTCCGGTCGTAATTGACGAGGGGGGATGGAGGGCGTCAGCGAGTAAGGGTGGGGGTAATTCTGATGCTAGCTGTGTCATGGGGACGACCGGCGTGACACCTGGGGGAGCCTCTAGGAGGGGTGCTACTGCAGGTTCGAGTGGTGGTGGAGATGATGGTGGCGGTGTTGGACTGGTGGGAGAGATGTTGAGTGCAATGGCGAGGACGGGAGTCGGAGGTCGTGAGGGAATTACTGAATATGGTGTTCGGGACACGAAGGGGGGTCGGGATCCCCTCGGACTGTGAGGGGATAGTGAGCCTTTCAAGGATGAGGGCAGATGGTGGGCGGGGGCGGTCGTTGGCTGGGGCAGTGTTGGAAGTGGGAGTCGTCATGGTGGGTGATGGAGTTTCGCCCCTTCGTTTGTTTATCCTTTATAGCTTTCGTCCTGCTCCGTCAGCTGTGGGGTTGCGGTGATAGAAGTCGGCGATTGCATCCGGCGCGTGTTTAACGTGGTCAGCTGGCTCCCACGAGCTATCGCTCATGGGGAAACCCTTCCACTTAACTAGGAATTGCAGTTTGCGCCCTCGTCCATGGAGTCGCGACCCCATGACCTGCTCCACTTCGAATTCTTCCTCTCCGTCCACGAGGTCAGGGGAGGGCGTGAGAAGTTCTCCCCATGCAGCTCCGTCTCCTTATACGGCGTGAGGAGGTTCGCATGGAACACCGGGTGTATCTTCCACGTGGTTGGTAGCTCCAGCTCGTACGTCACTGCCGATAAGGCCTTCTTAATTCGGAAGGGGCCATGGCGTTTGGGGGCTAGTTTCGCAGTGGGGTAGAAGGTTCTTAAATTCGTCCCTTCCAGCCAGACCTGGGCCCCTTCGACGTAGGGGATAAAGCGGCTTCTTCCCTTCCTTGCCATAAGCCCTTGCGCGTGCTTGATGCAATCTTGCGCGTGCTGCCGTCTCATGGTCATCTCATCTAGGCGTTGGTCGACTGATGGTACGGGAGTGGGTTTTGAAACCCAAGTGGTTCGTGGTTCCCATCCCATAATGAGTGAGAATGGGGAATGCTTCGTTGTGGCATTCGGCCAAGAATTATGCGCGAACTGTGCCACTGGAAGCGCTTCCGCCCAGTTATCCTGTTGCACATTGCTCCAGTGGCGCAGGTATTGTTCCAACCATTGGTTGGTGCGTTCCGATTGGCCATCTGTTTGGGGGTGATATGCGGTTGAGATGTTTTGTCGTATCCCGAGTGTGCTGCACAATCCTTTCATGAATGCGGATGTGAATCGTGGGTCTCGGTCTGTGATAAGTTTGCGTGGTATCCCATAGTGTGGGTAGACGTGTTGGAGGTATAGTCGTGCTACTCCTTCAGCGGTGATAGTTTCGTGACAGGGTATGAAGATCGCGGCTTTCGAACAGTCGTGGTCGGTGATCGTAAGGATGGAGTCAAATCCTTGGGATGGAGGTAACTTGGTGATAAAATCCATAGAAACGACTTCGAATGGTTCTGCCTCCGGGTCGGTGGATATGGGAAATAAGTGGGGTTTTTGTCGGTGGGGGTTAATTTTGTTGGCCTGACATATGGCACATCCTTTGACATACTCTTTGACATCTTCTCGTATAGTGGGCCACCAGTAGTCACGTCGTACTAGTTCGCGTGTGTTGGCAATTCCAGGGTGGCCCATGCTTGGAGAGTCGTGAAAGAGAGTGATTACCCCCCTCTTAAGATCGTTGTCCCCGACAACGACTAACGCGTCATCTTTCCACCACAGCCCATCGTGCTTTTTGAGGTTATGGTGTTCGGCCCATCGTGCCACTTCCTCCTTACCAGCGTTCTGAGCCACCCAGGACCAAATATCCATATCACATAATGACATTTGGGTGGCTCAAATGAACTTTTCCGCTGGTAGGACGATGACGTCGGTGTTGTCCCCTTCGCCGGACTCATAGTCCGACCGCCTGGACAGGGCGTCTGCGCGCGCGTTCTTCGTTCCCGCTACATGTCTCAGGATAAAATTGTATTCTGATAACTCTAAGAACTCGCGCGCGATCCTTCGGTTGATCTTCCGGGGTTCTTTCCAATATTGGAGGTTGGCGTGGTCGGTGTGGATAATGACTTTATGGGGGGATCCTACAAGGTATGTTCTCCATGCTCGTAGTGCTTTAACCACGGCTAGCAACTCCCGGTCGTAGATGTCGTAATTTCGTTCCGTCTCTGTAAATGACTCGGAGTGGAATGCTACAGGGTGGAACCTTTTGTCGGGGCCTAGCTGATTTAGCACTGCTCCGACTGCGACATTTGACGCGTCAACCTCTAATTCGAACGGTTTGGTGAGGTCTGGGAATTGGAGTACTGGTTCCTCGCATATGCGCCTTTTGATGTCTTCAAAAGTGTTTCTGCTGTGTGTCACCCCAGTGCCATTGGATCTCCTTTTTTGTTAGGTCGTGAAGGGGTCGGGCGAGTTGAGAGAATCCTCGTATGAATCTCCGGTAGAAGTTGCAGAATCCTAGGAACGCGCAAACTTCTTTGAGGCTTTTCGGGGGTTGCCATTCCCGGATTCCTCGGACTTTGACGGGGTCCATTCGTAACCGCCCGTGACCAATTGATGAGGCCTAAGTACTCCGTCTCGTAGACTTCAAACTCGCACTTTTCCGGTTTCACATAGAGGTCGTGTTCTTCGCAGAGTCGTAGCACTTCGTGGAGGACTTTCCGATGGTGTTGCTTGTCGTCTGCGGTGGCGACCGAGAATGTCGTCCATGTAGACAACAACTTCATTTGTCAGGATGAGGTCGCGGAAGATGGTATCCATCATTGTTG